>KE156261.1:145378-160711 GCA_000411075.1 Sisymbrium irio | reverse complement strand
AGAAAACAAGAATATTAGAGAAGTTCATGAACTGCAAGTGACTTTAAGTGAAGGAGGGAAACAAGGATTTACAGTAGAAGTCTAGCTTCCTTCAGTAGTGAGATATTCTTCCAGAGAGAATCAGGGACAGATCCCGATAACATATTGTTCTTCAGCAACCTGCACAAGATTGATTTTTTTTTATTTGCCAACGTTGCCACTCACAAGCTTCTTTTCTTTGGATATTAGAAACATAAACATAATTTCTCACAGCATCTGAAGCAAAGGGAGATCTGAGAAGCTCTGGGGAATGGATCCATTTAGTATGTTGTTTGATAAATTACTGCAATTAAACCACATGTGAAACCCAAAGCAATTAGGTATGCGTGTAACCACAAGTAAAATTCAAACATCTGACCTCCATTGACAGGTACATTGCATAGCTTAGTTGTGATACCAGGGTGAGTTCTTATAAGTTCAGCTTCATAGTCCAAAAACTTGGCAAACTGGATTGCTTGTGCTTGCAAGATCGAGCCCAACGTAATCCTTCGTCCTCTGTAACATTTTGACATTGGAACATTATTGTTATACCTTGCCTTTATAGTATCTTTTATTTACGAGGCAGGTAAATTAACATTCCTTCTCAGATCTTCTCTAAATAGTCCTGCAATCACACCTTGTTTCAGCATTGATACCCTGCTTGACTTTCCATGGTTGTGGTCCATATGACAAACATAAACCAACTGTAAATGTTCCAATAAAATTGATATTCTTAAAGGATTATCAAACTTTTAATGAGTAATGGTTTCAAATTCTCGAAAAAAAAGAAGTTGAACTTAAAAATAATCAACCGAGATATTAAATATTTTTGAATGATCTCCAGAAAAGAAACACCAAACATACTAAAGAAAGAAACTCACGTTTGAGGCAAGAAAGACATCTCAAATATAAGTCATGTGTGGAATAAAAGCGAACCACAAAAGCAAATCGATGTCGTTACTAATTTTGCATGAAATATTACAGTTAATATGATAGATTAATGAGAAAGAGAATCATGGCAAAAAAAATATATTGAAAAAGTATATACAAATATGATTGGTCAAATTTAGAAATAAGCAATAGACAGGACAAATGAAATCTTTAAGAAAGAGAAAAGTTTGTGAATCGGTAGTCCATACAACTAAAGGTGATAAACGAGTGAGATATGAATGTCTTAATGTTAAACTAGTATGAATATAAGATTGATTATAAAGAGACATATAGTCTTATGTGGTGGATGCTACAAATTTTAAGTTCCTTAATAGTGTGTCAATAATAAAAAGATTTGACTTATACAATCCACTGAGTAATAATAAAATTTTGAAACTCCATTGTTGATATCCAGAAAGATAGATCCTAGAAAGATTGATGATATTAAAATTATGTTTTCGGGAACTAAGGAATCTGATTGAACTAAGACAAATTCATTTCATGGAGTATAATGAGAAAATAAATATTATGAAATGAGTCAGTATACATATGTGTATTTATCAAAGGATCATGGATTCGAGGCTTGATGATTGCCATTTCCTTCCCTAAAGAAAAATGACGACTATTACTTGTGTCTTGATGGTCTGATAATCGTTTTTTTTTTCTCTAAGGGAAAATGATGACCATGTCTCATGTTTTGATGGTTTGATGGTCGTTATTTCACTCTTTGGAGAAAATGGTGATCATGATTAATATTTTGATGGTTGGATGGTCGTCATTTCACTCTTAAGAGGAGAATGTCAATCATGAATACTAATGTCAAGAGAAAATGACAACCACATATCTAGTCTTGGAAGCTTGATGATCACCGTTATTTTTTCTTAGAGAAAATAACAACCATCTGATGATTTTTTATAATCATCATTTCCTCCAAGAAAATATAATGACGACCATGCTTGATTTTGTGTCTTCGAAAGGTTTTTGTGTTCTCTAACATCATTCTCAAAAGAAATTTATAAGCATTAAATTAGATTTTCAAGTTTATTAGTTTTTAGAAATTTTTTTCACTCCAATACATTATACCTGATAAATTAATAAACTCAGACTTTTATTAATTAATGTAAAATATAAATACACTACAACTGACGTAATTTAAAAAAAAAAATACACTAAATCACTAAATTTTACTATTGTTCATTAAACTTCGCAATTCAGGTTTCGCTGATTACGGCGTTTAACATCCATCAACTACTATTTTAAATTATTATATTCAATATTTTCACAATACTAAAATCCATCTTTTAAAAATTGTAAGATCATATTTTTCAGACACCTTGACCTTATCATTTTGGCCTATGTGATACACATACATTGCACTGGATTCTCTTCAAACTAGCTTTTTAAATAACTATCCATCTAATCTTGAAAGAGAGAGCCATAAACGATGCTACCAAGAAGCCTACATACAATTCGCCAGGACAGCTTATCCCACTTCTCTTTTCTGCTTGTGTCCTCCTCTCAACTGTCTTCCTCTTACTTCCCACTTGTTAAATTATGTTTTCGGTTGAGTCATAAATTACTAACCTTAAAACAAAAAGAGAATCTCAAAACCTAAACCGAAAAAGACAAATCAAAATCAAAATCAAAATATCCCATCAAATTAAATGTAATTTGGGAGTTTACTAAAAAAGAAAAGAAAAAACAATTCCGATTTATATAAGTTTTGTTTGTTTGTCATCATATTCTAAAAGCAAAAAATAAAGGCTTTTGCTTTGTTCCTACGAGCAAATCTCCAGTCCCCAGCAACCACAACCGCTTCTTCTTCCATTAATATCCTCCAATACCTCCTTACCGCTCGATAAAATTCTCATGTTATTGATTCGATTTCGCTCTCAAATCTCAAAGACAGAAACTTGTCAGCTTTTCTTGTTTTGTCGGCACCAAACAACTAAACATTTTCTTGAATTCTGTGATTCTTGTTGGGGAAGAGAGAAGAGAGCTTCTGGGTATCATTCATTAATGGAGAAAGGGATCTTCTTGTTGATGTTGGTGATTCTCTTTGGGTATACCGTCGACGCCTTTAGGGTTCCGATTTGTGCTACAAGGTCTGTTAAAGATTACACCTTTGGGTTCAAAGATCAGGCCTGTCCCCTCTCTGATGAATTAGACGAGCGTCCTCATTTCTTTGCCGTCACCGAGGTACGTTTCCCAAGAAAGTTTCGATCTTTAGGCCATTGGGTGCTGGAATCTTGAATCTTTATTATTTTGTTCTGGTTGTCAAGGGTGATGAGCGTTGGTTGCAAACAGCTTTGGATATGATTCATAAGAACAAGTGTGACTATGTGGCTTTCCTTTTCTATGCATCATGGTGTCCTTTCTCAAGGTCGTTTAGACCGAGTTTTGATGTCATCTCTTCTCTCTACTCCTCGATTCCTCACTTTGCAATTAAGGAATCATCTGTTAAGCCGAGGTTGGTTAATAAATGCCTCTCCCAACAATCTTTAAGTTGGTCACGGAAGTAGCCTGTAATGATGATGTTTTTGACTACTTGTTGTGTTGCAGCACCCTCTCTAAGTATGGAGTTCATGGGTTTCCTACTCTCTTACTTATGAATTCAACTATGCGTGCACGATACCGAGGGAGTAGACTGCTTGATTCTCTTGTTGCTTTCTACAGCGATGTTACCGGTAAGTTGTTTTACTCTTGCAGATGTTCATGTATGCAGCCTCTCTAGTCTCTTCTGTGTTTACACTGATGAGGACAGGCGAGAAGTTACAAAAGAGTTGGTTTTTGTATGCTAATGGATAAACATTGTTGCTGTTGTGCTCCTGCTATTAGTTGTCTATGATCTTTTTGAACTGCTCAGTGGAACTAACAAGGATATTTCATGGGGTTGTAGGCATTGAGACGTTGGATAAGACTTCTCTCGAGAAAAGCGTATTAGTTCCTCATCTCGGGAACGAAAACAACACTGAGCCAGAGAACTGTCCTTTCACATGGGCGAGATCACCTGAGAATATGTTTCGACAAGAGACTTATTTGGCACTTGCTGTTGTATTCGTCTTGTTGAGGTTGCTCTATTTGGTTTTCCCTTCGCTCGTCGTGTTTATCAAGTTCATTTGGAGACGGATTGCTCAGAACATGAGATTAGATAGCCTGCAAGAACATACCGTAGGGTTTCTGAGTCGTACTGTACAACTATGCATGCATCTTAAAGAGCCTTGCAAGAGGAGCAATCTGCAGGGAGGAGCTATGAACGCTAGAGCATGGGCTTCCAAGTCTTTGGCTACTGTCTCAATCGGGGATTCAAGCTCGTCAAACAGAGGAAATTCAGCTTCTCAGTGACTTCAACATTCTAAGAGATGACAAATGTGGTCGGCTAAAATACTTGCTGTATCAGCCATATGTTACAACTTTTCAGGATAAAGTTTTGTATCTTTCCTGTGTAATCAGCAGTTCCTCTCCAGAGGGCTTAATTCACATAGCTGAACATTTTGTAGCAAAGGTGTATATGCTATCAGATGGCAATATTAATATAAGTCATGATTTTTCTGCCAATATTTTATCAGAATTGATATTTGCTTCTAGTTCCCTCAAGCAGTTTTACATTAAATAATCCTAAGAAATGTTACAAAATACATGAGTCGAAGGTCTTGGACCCAATCTATTTAGTTAGTCTCCAAGTCCCAAGTCTTCAACTACTCAGGCTCTACAACTGAGACATCATTCTTCAAGACCTGCAGTTTATCATAAGCCAAACCTTAGTCAAATCTAAATAACATGATTAACATCCACAAAGAAGATATACGTTCTTCAAGCATTACCTGTGAAACATAATCTATTACTTTCTCCTTAACTTGCGTATCTAACGCTCTCTCAGCAAGATCGTAAAACAGAGTATTACCCTCAGGGCCATTCACTTTCTCCTTCTGCAAGAACCTGTCCATATGACAAAGCATTTATGAAAACGAAAGTTCTACGAAAACCAATCTCTTCGCCTCAGTGAATATGACTAAAATCAAAGCAAAATCATACCTTTGTTGAACTAACGTCTCAAGGGCCTGCTTGTTACTCCCAAACACAGGATTATGCTCGTCGTTTTCATGCAATCCCATCCTCCTCAAATGATGCCAAAGGGTTTCTATGGAAATAGGTCATACTAACTCAGCAACTAGTTATCCAACTTCTACTTAACAAACCAATGCAAAACAAGGGATGATCAATAGCAAACATAGAACGCATACAGACATACCTTCAGGGATTTTACCACCAGCAAGCTGAACAACAGCAAGAACAGCAAAAGTAAAACCAGTCATAGGACTCGTTGTTTCATCAACAACATGTTGCCTAAACACTTCAATAGGCAATTCACTCACAAGCACATAAGATTTCGAGTCAGCATTACCTTAAAAAAAAAAAACAACACAAAAACGACATTACATTAAACTAATCAAATCTCATAATTCAAAAAAAAAAAAGTCACTTGCTTTATGTCTTACTCTGTGACTGAGGAAGCCTTGTTTGGGCAGTAGAAGAAGTTCTAGTGCGTTGAAGCTCTTTCAAATCATAACCAAACACACTAGAAAGCTTGCTCTTAGCTTCATTAATCACATGAGTCGCTAAGTTACGATTACGATAGTTCTTGGTAACAATCTGAGTCAAGTCTTCTCTTTTAATTGGACATCCTGAGTTCTGATGTGACTTGAATAGTATGAATCTTATCACTTCTGAAACTAGCTTATCCGTTTCCTAATATTTTTTCAAGATTTATAATCAAGAAACCGAGATTATATAATGGAATTACGAAAATAAAGTTGTAACAGTGTTAGACCTCCTTGGATATATCAAATTGAGAAAGAGCATCCGTTGATTCATCAGCCATTCTGAAATTAAAGTGTGAATTAAATACATAAAGAGAGAAATTTCAATCAAATAATTAGATTGGATTGATAAATACGGAGAGAGAGATTCAAAATCACCTGAAGAAATTGGGAGAGACGACGAAGTTTTCGTAAACCCTAATTTTATGAGTGAATTTTTGTAACGAGCGAGAGAGTTTGAAGAAGAAGAAGATTAATAATTGTCGATTGAATGATTTCCCAAAATGGCATAAAAGCCTTACATATACAGTAGTAGTAACAATATTAAGATTATTAAACCAAACCTAAACCGGATATTAAGGAGCTAAACCGAATTGTTAACCAGTTTATCCTGTAACAATTTTCAATCGGCGGGAGAAGGGGAAAGAGACACTCTTGAGTAATCGGGTTTACAAGAGTTGTGTGGGAACAAAGTGTGATTCGCACGATCTAAGCCAATGGAAATACAAGATACTGTGGGGTCCACTGATCCGACGGATGGGATTTTTTTGTTATCAGTAATTGAGGGTTTCTACTAATTAGAGAATTATTCTCAACCGTTGATTTTGGTTCTCTTCTGTCTGAAACCCAACCGCCAAATTTCCTTTTATAATCGTGACAAAGAGTTTTTGATCAGAACAAAGACTAATTTTCGAGAGAGAAGAGAGAGAGAAAGAGAAATAATGGAGAAGGAGAGAGAGAAGCAAGTGTACTTGGCGAAACTGAATGAACAAGCCGAGAGATACGATGGTAAAACAAGAACACTTACTTTTGTCTGTTTATGTAATCTTTGGTTACAACTCTGTTCATTAGATCTCAGTTTCATCCTATTGTCGGAAAATGTACGGATTAAGAAAAAACTGTGACATGTTGTTTGCATCGATTTGTTTGTTAAAAAGTTTTGTTATTGGAATCATATAAGTAGTTTTTTTTTCATTTTTGATTAATTTTAAGTCTATGTTTTAATGATTTGTGATTTTTTTTTTATGTTCGTATGACTGATTTTCTCTATGCTTTTAGTTTTGGTAACATTAACAAGAACATGTAGATTATGTTTTATGCTTTAAAATTCAATTTCCATCGTTGCTTCTTGTTTTGATTTGGCTTTGATTCATTCAAACAGAGATGGTGGAAGCGATGAAGAAAGTTGCAGCGCTTAGTGTGGAACTCACAATCGAAGAGAGGAACTTGTTATCTGTTGGATACAAGAATGTGATTGGTGCTAGGAGAGCATCATGGAGGATCCTCTCTTCGATTGAGCAGAAAGAAGAATCAAGAGGAAACGAAGTGAACGCAAAGAGGATCAAAGATTACAGGACAAAGGTTGAAGAGGAGCTCTCCAAGATCTGTTACGACATTTTGGCTGTCATTGATAAGCATCTTGTCCCATCTGCAACCTCAGGGGAATCCACTGTTTTCTATTACAAGATGTGAGTTCTCTCATTTTGACTTCAAACCAAATCAAAGAATATATATGACACATACATGAAGCGAGATATTTTTTTGTTTTGATAGGAAAGGAGACTATTTCAGATACTTGGCTGAGTTTAAGTTTGGTTCTGATCGTGATGAAGCTGCTAATCAATCACTCAAGGCTTATGAAGTATGTTTTACCATTTATTTCTCTGAAGTCAGTTTGCTTAGTTCTAGGCAAGAAAGTTGAGAATTACGTTGGTTTATGTAGGCTGCAACGACTACAGCTAGCTCTGAGTTGGGTCCTACTCATCCGATCAGACTCGGCTTGGCTCTTAACTTCTCGGTCTTCTACTATGAGATCATGAACTCTCCTGAACGGTAAACCCATAAGCTAGACTTTGTATATACTTAAGACCTGTTTTTTGCCAATGAAACGAGTTTTGAATTCTTGAATCCATATTAGAGCGTGTCATTTGGCGAAGAAAGCGTTTGATGATGCTATCGCTGAGCTGGATAGTCTTAATGAAGACTCGTACAAAGACAGCACACTTATCATGCAGCTTCTCAGAGATAACCTCACTTTATGGACTTCCGATCTAGAGGAAGGAGGTATAATAATAACAAACACACGATACATAACCACTTCTTTAAAACTTTAATGTACTCCAGTGTAGTTACTTGCATCGAATGCTTTTATTAACCTTTTTGTTTTGCAGATGAACAACCTAAAGGGGACAAGACACAAGTAGAGGTAAAGCAAATCTGAGTAAAGGTTTAACATTTTTTTTTTTTCTAATAGTTTTCTTGTTTTTTTCTTACATTTCCGAATATTAATTTCTTGCAGGACTAACAAAGCCATAACACTTCTTTGGCACCAAATGGTTAAAACTTTCCTTCTTGCTAGAAGGTCTTGAGTTGGGGAAGGATTGCTTTTAACCTCTTTATCTATCATTTGTTACTTTCTCTTTTCTTTTGGATTTTTTTTTTTTGATATTGAAATGAAACTTTATGTGTTGTCACTTGTTGTCTTGACATTGATACATATCGACTCTGTCGTTTACTAATTGATTGTCCTTCCAAGAGATAGGGATAACTCATTGCACATGGTTACTAGTAAAAAAGAAATGATCATTCATTCAAATTTGCATTTTTTTGTCCTAGGAAATAATTGAATTCTAAAAGTCTAAACTTGGTTGACACTAGTATAGTTTATATGAAATGAAAATCTACAAGGGATATATAATACAAAAACCTTGATTGAGATTAAACCATGAACAAAAAAGGTTTTGACTGCTTTTAGGAAATTGAGATACTTTAAGAAATCAAAAATATGATTGGTAAAATTATTGACTTCAAAGTTTAAAGACTATTATTTATTTTAAAGACCTTACAGAGTCAATGTCTGAGATATTTGGGCTGGGTTTAAGTTTGATAGTATTGGTGCTCAATCGTTTAGACTAGTTACTGCAGTGACTGCCACAGGAAAGGTCAAATTTCAGAAACTTTGGTCAACTTTAGGAATCATAGTAAAAACAAGGAAAATAATAACAAAAGGTTTCAGAGGACATGAAGACTACTGTTAAAGAGCAGAGATAGAGGTAGCACATATAACATTTATACATTCTCCCTCACTTGTAAAATAACCTTCTCAGATCAAAGCAGAAGATAAGTTGTTTTTATACACCAATCATATGATTCTCACTTTCACTTACAACAAACCACAAATCAAACCAATCAAATTACCAAACATCCGGAAAACGGCTCAAACATTTTTACACCGGAGGAAACAAGTAAATAAAGATTAAAAAATACCTTTTACATCAACTTCTACTCTTCAGTCTTCAGAATCAAACTTTTATTTATTTTGGTTTCTTCCATTTCTAATAGTTTCATCGTTTTTCTCTTGGTGGTTTTCGTAATATATCTTTCATCACCTTAATCTGACGACGATGCAAGATATATCATCTTTGCTGTCTCTTCTCAGTGCTTCAGTTGTTAGTTCTTTTGCTGCTTTCAATGGATCTTTGATTCTTCTCGCAATATCAATTGCCTCTTGGTTAGCCATCACCTATACCGTTACACATCAAAACCATAAGAACCAAAACCGGTAAATCAGAACACAAACACCACATTTCTTTTACCTTCCATAGACCGTCACTAGCAAGAACTAGAACATCTGTGTGAGCATCTATTGATGAATCTTTAACGTCTGGATCTGACCGTAGATGTGTTTTGAGGCTTTTGTCCCCAAAAGCACGGGAAACTGCTAGCTGCCCGTTAACCCGAGGGACATCTCCTGAAAGAAAAGATCACAAAACAAGTTTAGGGACTGATGCTTGGGTAAGTTTTGTCACGAAGCGATGTGTGTTGGTACGTATTGTTATTTAAGAATAACTAACCTGGCATGTTTGATACAAAGCCTCCTCTATCCTCGATGCTTAATCTTTCAGTGTGCGGCTCGTGATCTATAGTCATCTGTATTGCCTGACCACCTTGTGAAAGAACCGCCCGGGAATCACCCACATTTGCCACCCACAAATGCCGTCCATTCAGCAGAATAGCAGTTACAGCAGTTGAGCCACCACGGCCTAGGTCAGTATGTGACAGAATGGTTTGGTCTGTCTTCTCATAGGCAGCAATTATTGCTCTCTGAGGATCAAACCAAAAATGCTCCTGAACACACACACACACATACCAGGTTTATTTCAGCATGGAACAAGCACGAGCTAGAAGCTGTGACTAAAATGTGGGAAGTTTTGTTGACCTCTTTGAGAATGTTGGAGAACAAGTGCTTCTGTAGATAAGCAGGAACACGTTCACCCAAATGACCATCGTAGATAGCAAACAAACCGAGCTCTTTACCTTCAATTTTAGTGAACTTGGAGACATAATAATCCTCCATTGGATGATTAGCTTTCCCTTTCACTAAGCTGTAACCAAATTTAATCTCTCCATCACTGTTTTTCCCTTTACCAGAACTAGTTGACGCTCTCCCCGCCACGAGCTACATAATACATCATATCAAAATTGTACTCAGAAGTAGACAGTTTCACATTTTTAAGACATTAAAGACCAAATTTGACTCATCAAGCAAATGAAAAACCACAAAAAAAGACTGACACATTATGACCAAATTTCCTTAAACCTTTCACAAATTGACCCACAAATTCGATTCGATTTCAGTCTTTACAAGAGCCAACTTAACAAGTCAATTCTCTTATCACAAGTCGTCTTTGTGAAGAATTGGCAAAAAAAAGACACAAAGGAAAGACAAAAACAGAAGATAAGAGATTAGAGTTTGCATACATCGTAGTCTGAAGAACCGAAGCAACATAACCTCGCCATGAGTAAAAAAAACACCTTTCAAGTTTAACTAATTCCTGCTCCAAGTTTTCAAGAACCTGCAAACAATCGCAAAACTTGAAACTTTTCATAAATCAAGAAAATCAAGAAACCCTAAAAGCCCTTCAAAGAAAAGAGAGATCTTTTATAGAAAAAATCAAGAAATCGGAAGAGAAACCCTCCCACTGGAGAATTTACCTCAAGAATCGGAGAACCATAAAGAAAAGATATTTTTGTGAGACTAAAACACTACGCGGCTTGTAGTAATACCGTGACGAAAGGGTTACTGACAGACTGCAAAAAAATGTACTTCTCCTAAAGTCTTCGATAAAACCAGAAAATTAGTGGAAGACGACGACGAAGTAGACTTAAATGTTTTGCCTGTTTGGTTTTCTTCTTTTCTTTTTTTTTTCGTTGTCTTTTTGATTTTTTTAATTTTTGTTTTTAATGAAAAATCATCTCTTTCCTTGTATTGGGCTTCGCTGGTTGACTTTCTTGCCGTGTCTTAAAAGCAGAGTCTCTCTTGCTTTTTCTTCTGTTTTTTTATTTGGTATCTTTCTCCCTTCACTTTGTCTGAAAAACAAGAAGTTGCGTTGTACATGATTCTTGATTTATTATATAAATATAATCAAATCTGATTTTGCCTCTGCCAGAAACAAAAATATCTAAGATATAATTGAATATTTTTACCTTCCAAGTCCCTGGATTTATATAAGTATATATTTCATCTGTTCCAAATTATAAGATGTTTTAGTTAAAGTATTAGAATTAAAAAAATCATAAATGTGTTTATTTTTACATTAAAACTATTATTTACATTTAATTAAAAAATATAATTAACCAGTCACAAAAAAATACAGTGGAATATCAATAGTCACAGCATATTAAATAAGTATAATATTTATACAGGAATTGGAGAAAATAAAATAAAATAGAATCAATAAATTTATGCTAAAACATCTTATCATGGATAAACATTTTCTTTCCAGAGAAAAATCCACTTTACTACCCTAAAAAATTACCACCTGTCAACCTTTCCCTAATATTTACGCAGCCAAATATTTACACAGTTACAACTAATACTAAACCAAAATATTGTATCTTTATAAAAAATAAAAAATACAAGAGTTTGAAAATAAACCAAAATATCGTGCCTTTATAATACAAATGACACATCTATAAAAAAATTTCTATTTTTTAAAATTAGTAACACACAAAAAAATTTAAGTACTCCAAATATAACCAAACATAATAACTAAACTGATATAATTCGTTTAAAAATAAATAAATGACTAACACAACTTAAGACCAAAATTTAAAAATATGAGGCATAAACACAAAAAAGAGAAAAAATAAAAGGATAAAAAATCAGCAGATAAAATATGCATAATAAACACTTCAGAAAAATAATTAAAAAACAAAAAACCCACACCAAATTGTTCAATTAAAAACAAAATTAAGATGAGAAAAAAGAGACCACTAATAAAAACGTCAAAACATGTTCACACCTTTTTTGAAAGTCCAGTAAAAAGAGCAAGGGTACAATCTAAAGGAGATCCCTCCAGTAAACGAAAATAAAAACACAAAATATATGTTATAAAATCTCTAGAAACTGAAAATTAGATCCAAAAAAAACAAAAAAACAGTTGCTCAAGAAATTGAATTATTACTAACAAATTATTAAGACACAAAACTTACACACAAACATCAACGTTGTGTCTGTTTTAAAAAAAAGTTAAAAGCAAGATCCTAAAAATTAAAAACCGTAATAAAATACAGTAAGTTAATATCACAATACATATAATTTGTAAGGGAAAAATAAACATTTTCAAATTTACTAAACTCTATAAGAAAGTGAAAACGTTCTAACAATATACAATTAAAAAGAAATAACTATTCAAAATAAAATTGTTTAAAAAACCGCTATCAATGCTTGAATCTAAAAGAAAACACATTGATTAAATACATAACATTTTAAAAAAATAAAAACATCAAACAAACCCCGCCGCATAACATTTAAAAAAAATAAAAACATCAAACAAACCCCGTGCACGCACGGGGTTGGACAGCTCATTTTGTATATTAGAACAGAGAAACTATATCTTTCTTAGCAAAGAAAATAAATTGACTGATAGTTTTAAAAAGTAGATAATTTTAGTTTTATGAAAATGGGGAAAAAAATGTGTGGTGAGAAATTTCCAAACAATTATAGATCATAATCATAAAACAATAGTAGCTGCATAGCAATGGAAAAATTGGAAAGCTTACAGATGCGGCCAAGTCAAAAGTATCACAAACTTTTTGCCCAAATTCTTACGATGGAAAGTGACTTATAACAGTAGCATTCATGACCGATGTTAAAGTCTACAGATATCATAATGTTGTTAGTCTACAAATCCTGTTTTATATGTGGTAAGAAGGGACTCAGCCAACTCAAAAGTCAAAACTCGGTAGACCAAATTTTTTAGCCTACAACATTTGAGGCCCGAAGCTATCTAGTATCTACATTCGAGACATGCAAAGCACACGTGATAGAAACCGCGAACGTGGTCTGTACTAGCATATGACTTTCTAAGGATAATCGAGTTCAAGCTTCCTCTCACCAGTTTTTTACAATCTTTGAATACATTAATTTATGGGCATCTAATTGTTTTCTTAGATAATTTGACTATTCGGGACCGACTTTGGCTTAGTAACGGTAAACCATGGGAACTGGTTGGTATGACGAATTGATGGAGAAACGAATTACAATTAAAAAAAAAGTGTAACTTTAAAAGAAAGATAAATCTTTTTTGTTTATCATAGTCTAGTAAACATCTTTGAAATAGAAAAAAAATACATTTTACAGCACTTTCAAATAGTTTACGATTTAAAGTGCTTATGACTATTAAGACACTTTGTTCTATGTGCAAGATAGATCGAAGATATATATGCAAAACAGAAGAGTAAGAAGGGTTAGAAAATCAAAATCTATCTAGGAAGCAAATCAGGTTTGCTGTTTAAAAATGATTTATAAACTCCTTTTTTCTGTAGACATTATGGGTTAAGTGGATTCTAAAAACAGAATTCAAGCAAAAATTATTATGGAGAATGAATAGAAATACAAATATCAGATTATGGATGAGGAAAAACTAATAAAATACAGGGATGTTGCCAAGACTTTCCATGGTGTCCAAGTTATGAATGGTGGAAACATATCCTTCTGGTTTGATAACTGGTCGAATATGGAAAGAATTATAGATGTAGTTTATTGATTTGAGAATTCCGGTTCATGTCAGTTTGGAAATGGTTCGTCAAAGACAGCGGACAAGAAACCGTATAACAGCAGCAATCCTCAATGAGATTGAAGCTGAGTGAAAAACTTACTAGATAGAAATCAAGTAGGGGAAAACATTACTCTCTCTCTCTCTCTCCAGTGATCAACTTTGTTAAGTTCACATACTCTTTTTGCTGATACATTTGCTAAAAGGCTACGCACTCAATCTTTGATCATTGGTGTATATATCACAATTGTCTACATTTTATGGAGTTTGATAACAATGGTAATTTTTTAATTTACAAAATCAATATAAATTTTAACAGGTAAAAATAAAATACAGTTAATTCAGTAAATAGTAACTGTACATATATACATTTGGTATTAATCTCCACATAATTTAATTTGTAAATGTTGGTTTTAAAAATTGATATTAAAAACATGAGGGTTAAAATACAGTTTTAATATAGTTTTAGTATGATGGGAAAGGTAATTGATTGAGTTTCAATTCCAAAAATATCTACTAATCAGAATTCAAATCTAACTTCTAAATTACCAATTATAATCTAAATATTCTCATTCAACAAAATTGAACATATATTTCTTACATCCATATAGTTTTCGTATTATTTCAAATATTAAGTTTCACTTATTATTTTTGTTTTCATCTGAAAAGTTTCATTAAACGCAAGCACTACAAGAAAGAGTGTGATTAGGTGAGGAAAGAAACCGACATCTGTTATCATCGGATATGTAATGACGGTTTGGAGTGGAGATAGTGAGAAGAGAAGTCTGGCATAGAAAAATTGTCGGGAACTTGCGAGAATTGTAGAGTATCGGAAATACGTAGGAAAATTGCACTGGAATTTGGTTGGTAGGTATGAAGATTGCGAGGAACAGATTACGTCAGCAGTCGGTCAGTTGTAAACATCGTCAGTTTGTCGGAAACAAGATAAATGTGAGGAAAGACAAGCATCGTCGGTTGAACGCCAAAAAAGGGAGAAATAAAACTCGACGACAATTTACCGGAATCATTATCTACATGATGTGATAGGAAATGAGCCAGGAATTCACTTTTGGCACTTCAGATCGGTTGGATAGGCTTGGATCTGATCGTTCCAAGGGGTGGATCGATGGGTCGCACTGAGGTAGCGGATGGCCTCAGATATTCCCTAGCCTTATGGTTTCTTGATATGACTCACAAGATCAACCAAAAGGGATTTGCTGGATGAAGTAACCCTTCAAACAACAGAAAAGTTCAAGAAGAACAAGAAAGAAAAGATTTCTCTGAATGAGTTTTTGATTAAAAGTTGTGTAAATGAAAAATAACAAGTGTTTAGCCTTTTATACTTAGGTTTTTAGGCTTAGCTAGAAATTAAAATAACTCTTGAGCTCCCAAGTGGTTTAGCTCGGAAAAAAGACTTAGAAAATAAAATGAAAGTCTTTGAAAATTGCCAAAATGGTCCAAGGGACCTTCCAGCTCCTTTCGCGTCCCAAAGGTGGCCGTCGGTC
>KE156261.1:106083-136750 GCA_000411075.1 Sisymbrium irio | reverse complement strand
CCAAGCTTGCAACACAATTGACTACCTCATTAAAAACCTCATTGAGAAAACCACATGGGAAAAAACTCAATGAGGGAAAAAGAGTATAATATTGTGGTGCATTGGGTTAGCTATGGCCTTGGAATAGATTGAACTTTAACCGGCTCTACTTCTTCCTTCCTTAGTTCTTCATGACTTCATCTGAATCCTTTCCTTGTAAACTTTTATTTCTTTGAGGCTCTCATTGGTCTCTTTGAGGCTCTTATGGTCTCCTTTTACCTTAAACAAGAGAGAAAGAAGAAGAGATTAAGTAAAAAATATCAAAGAGAAATTCAATTAACCAAATGAGGAATATCAAAGTTCTAAAGCAACAATAAAGGATTTCAAATAACATTAACTAACCTATGGATTCTAAGGCAATGAGTATAATGTAAATGGAAGAAAAGTAGGGTTTTATAAACAACCTTTTATTGAAGTACTAAAGCTGTGAATGGTCCTTTGAATGGACTGAGAACATGAGGTTCATCCTCATTTGAAACCGCCAGTTTTGTAGATGGCAAGGACCACGAATTGCCCTGAACTATATGCACCTTGTTCATCTTGTGTCAAGTGCGCATCAATGCCTTGTAAGATCACTAGTCTCCACCTGATCGTTGATCCATCAACTTCCACCTTTAAGGCCTCCATTGGTTCTAACTTCAGTGTGTGATGTGTCTTCAACTGGGTTGATCAAACTTCTTCTACTTGTAGGCTGATTCTAACTCCCAAGCAAAGCATACGCCAACCGACTCCTTGACTCAGTGGGACAAGCCTTATAGCCTTCATTTTATCTGTTAAACTCAGAGAATCTAAAAGCAAAATCAGTAGGGAGAAATTCCTAGTGAGGGCACACTCACGCTTGTGGAAGTTCCCAAATGTGCCAAAGAACACAAAAAATGATTAAACCATGAATGAATCAGTCTTGAGAATGAATTCAAGTGAATGAATGAACATTTTGTATGTGAGAGTTCAATCCCTTAAGGCACATGAGAATGATTAGCCAAGATTCAGAGAATGAGAGTTTAAATGAGAGTTTAAGAGTTTTAGAAGTAACCAGAGTATAATATGCTGTGAATTCAAATGGTAGAGCTGATTCATCACATTCCCATCAGCTCTTCACAAACGTCCTTCAAGCTGGGGCAATTGGTTCTAACTCTCCACACATATGAGTTGATTCAACGCATTCCACCAAGGTGGCCGTCGGTTCTAACTCGTTAAGCAAAGGCTATTGATTTCCCTTCATGAGATAATCAAGCCAACATTATCATTTCAGTTCTTTGAATCTGTTTGCACTTAAAATCAAAGAGAAACTGAGTATTGGAACTTCCTAGTGAGGGCACAATCACGATTGTGGAAGCTCCATAAGTGCCAAAGAAAATTTAACAAGATGTTTAAGAGATCGAGCCTAAGAGTATAAGATGAATAACCAAGAGATTAAGATGTAACCAAGATAATAGTGGAGAATGGATAGAGTATGGAGGAAGTGTAGTGGATGATGGAGAGTATAAGCGGAAGCATCAATCATCAAGCCATAAGGCTGATCATCAAGGACATCACTCCACGGCCTGAAGGCTTTTCGTGGATGAGCAAACAATGCTGATGAGGCATTTCACTTCCCACCAGTCTTACATGGACAACAATAGAGATGGTGAGGCATATCACTTCCCACCATTCAAACAATGCAAGGACAATTCCTTTCAAGGATTTCCTGCAACCGTACACAAATAATAACACCAGTTCATCAAGAGATTAGATCACACACAAGGTGATTACTGTGAGATTTATCATGTTAGTGGAGCAAAATTGTTTGTCCACCAACCAACCAAGTCATTAAGGCCAAATAGTTTTCAAAACACAAGTCCTTTTTAAGACTTGAAACACTTTTAGATGGGAGAATTCCCAAAAATT
The DNA here is from genome assembly GCA_000411075.1 of Sisymbrium irio. Taxonomy (NCBI): domain Eukaryota; kingdom Viridiplantae; phylum Streptophyta; class Magnoliopsida; order Brassicales; family Brassicaceae; genus Sisymbrium; species Sisymbrium irio. The sequence goes on along the minus strand of KE156261.1, from coordinate 134,824 downwards.
TTCAAAAAATTTTAAAATATTTTAAAAACATTTTAAAATATTTTAAAAACATTTTAAATGGATTTACTAACCCCATAGTTCATCAAGAACTTATTAAAATAGTTTTAAAAATACTTTCCAGAGTTTTAAAATATTTTCCAAAACTTTTCCAAAATTTTCTTTTAAGGGAAAAACATTTTCAAATTCATTATAAATCCAAACCCTTCAAGGAAAATTATCAAAACAATTTTAAAATTATTCTGGAACATTGGAAATCATTTTTCAAAGGCATATAGCCCAAAAATAATTTTCAAAACCATTTTTAAAATTCGAATCCTTTAAGAAGAAAGCACCAAAACATTTTTGACAAGGGACAAGATCCCAAAATACATTTTAAGAAGCATTTAAGCTCAAAACCAAATCCAAATCTCATTCCTTCCCTCAAGCATTGGATTTAACAGACTTTTTAGTCTTCAACCAAGCTCTTCAAGAGATCTAAGGGAAGAGAGAAAGGATTGTTTGAAAAACAAGACCTTAAGGTGAAGAAGAGAAGAAACCCATAAAGACAAATTAAAAAATGGTTTCTCTCATTATTTTAAAACAGGATAAGTATATCTCCCTCCCTTAAACCTTGACATATACAGGTTTTCACTTGCAGAAAGAGTTACACAAGAGAAGAGAGACCACTGACCAACAAAACACTTTTATGAAATTGATTTGAACATAAACAGTTTTTGAAATCATTTTCTTGAAAATTTTTGAAACAGAAGCAAGAACCTATCTCTCTCTCTCATATTCTGGACACAAGACATCTTTTAGTCTATCAACAGAACTTGAACAAAGATGAGAGAGAGGAAGAGAATCATCGGTTTTAAGCAAAGAAGAATTGAAATGAGTTCATACCAAGAGCAACCACTCTGATACCATGTTAGATTTGAATGAGGATTTGCCTCATTCCATAAGAGAAACATCAATCCAACAACTGATTGTGTTCTTTATGTTGAAACCATGAACTCAGTTCAGAAACCAAGGAAGCTCCACAATCCACACAAGCTAGCAAGCAAACCGGATGTGTGCTGCTCTTTAAGCGATTGGAGAAGAAGAGTTTAGGTGAGTTTTGAGTGTTTGATATCGAGCTAAGGTCTGCCCTAAGGCAAACATAAACAGTGTATTACCACCTCCCTACATTGTAAATGTTGAACACTTAAACAAGGTAAACTAGAACAGTAGTACACGATTTTATAATCAAAGCTTGTCTATTATTTCTGTGTGCTGTTTACAATGGATTCAAGCTCTTTAAATAGAGGAGAAATTAGGGTTAAGCAGCCAAGAGATTGAGAGTGACATATAGCCGTTGCCATTGTGGATCTAGAAGCTGAAAGTGACAGCTGAGGCAACTCCTTTTCCTTAGTACAACCCGTGACTCTCCTTTGGCTTCTCCTTAGCAAAAAATATCTTCTTCAAGCCTTCTTTGTTTATTCATTAAGCGCATGTAAGGATGGTCACATGAACTCTTAGCCATCCTTCCCTCCTTTCTTATTCACAAAACCGTCTTGATACCTTATTGCACAAGTCTCACTTCCTTGCTATTCAAGTCATCTCTTCTTTGTTCCTTAATCCGGTTTATACATATGCTTCATCTTTGCACAGCTCTTTCAGGTGTTTGCTCAGATTATTAATCTTCACTTAGGTGTGTAATACTCCTTCAAACCTAGAGCCTGTACGGACTGACTTGTAGTCCAAGTAAGTGTTGAGAAGACTAGCTTGTATCACACGGTTTGTGCTTCAGTGTAACCGTGTTCACTCTTCTCCTTGTTTCACAGAAGAGTCATGATTGTCATGTTTTCATGCAATGGTTTCTCCCTTTTGCATTGGCGGAACTACTCCAAAAAAACGTCCATGAAGAAATTGGAAATGTGTTTCATATGTTTTAAATATCTTTTTAAATACTTATTATATTTTTATTAACAGTTGGGTATTGGCAATGCAGGCTTTGCAGCCATTTTTAGGGATCTTTGTTCAAGGTCACTGACTCCTAATGGATTACAAGTATTGCAAGAAAACATTCCCGTTATTATTTGTAACCTTGAGAAGGTTTTCATCCTTTTTTTTTTATGTGATGGAGCATCTACCCATACATTTACCCTGAGAAGCAATACGAGGAGGACCCGTCCAATACCGCTGGATGTCCCCGTTTAAAAGATTCATGTTTCATTTGAAGAAAAAGTTAAAAATCGGAGCATGGTTGAAGGATCAGTTGTTGCTCAAAGCCTAAATGAGGAAACGTCATATTTCTCGTCATATTATTTTCCACCCATGGTGCAGACTAAGTTAAGAAAGCCCAAGAGGTATGATGACAGCAGTGTCGGACGTATTTATCATATATATGTCCCTTTGTTATTTGCGAAACTTGGGAGGCTAACCGGAAAGAAGAAAGGTGTGTGGTTTACCGACCTTGAGTTGGATCACCTTCAAAACTACATTCTCCGAAACTGCGAGGATATACTCCATTTTGAGAGGTAACAATTTTACATCTTGTAATACTTAAAATCTCCTACACTGACTTACCATATATTGTGTGTTTTTTTAATATGCAGACATTTGACAATCAAATACTTGGAGAGTATGGTCACATAACAGAAACTGAGCTTGAGGACATGAAAGCGCAAATATGTTCGTTATGGATGTGATACTATATAAGTTTCTAAAACTTGTTATATAGGTTGCAACTTCACCGGATATGGCCAATCATCATTACACTTGGCTTATTGAGTTGTTGGGAGGGCCATTATCGAAGAATATATTTTCTCCTATGTAATGCACTCGGGGATACATGTTTAAAAAACAAGGAAGCACTAACACGAGGAAAATTGTTAATCATGGAGTTTTTGTCCGCACAGACACTGTCAACTATTATAGTGTAATCAATGTCATCATTGAGGTTTAGTATCCAGGCCTACTAAACTTGAAGGTGGTGATGTTCAAATGTGATTGGTATGATCCTACTCCGGGCGTTGGAGTGAGGATAACGAAGTTTGGTGTAACAGAAATACACACAGGTCGAAGGCTTAACAAGTATGATTCTTTTATACTTGCATCCAAGCAGATCAAGTGTCATATATCCCATATCCAAGATTGTCGGGTCGACATCATCCTTGGATTACTGTTACACAATTTAATCCACGTGGTCGAGTTGAAGGGGTTAAGGATAATGAACCATTGCAACAAAATGGTTTTACATTTCCTCAGCCTTCTCAACTTTCTCTTGAGCCGATAAACTTGGCTTCTCAACTTTCTCTTGAGCCGATAAACTTGGTTAATGATGATGATGAGTTCCCAGAAGATTTGTATGACGATGATGGAGGGATTGGTGGAGAGTTTGGAAGTTCTTCGGATCCTGATTCATTGGAATCTGAATCTGACGAGTCGGATTAAACATATTAGTATGTAAACACTATTAAATTTAATATTAATTTCTATGCTTCTATTCGATACAAAGTTCAGACTGAATTAGATACCATATTAATTAGATAGATACTTAAGTAATGCAAACACATATGAATTAGATACCTTACAAGTTCAGTAGTTTAAATTCCAGACATTAATTAGAAGATCATTATAGAGTTAAAAATATGATCTTGAACCGATACTAGCTATAGTTACTACTCCGCAATACCGACACTCTACTTCCAAAGGTAGTACACTGCAACACATGCACAAAGACCCACAAGCATCACATACTTAACTTCTCCTCCTTCACTGGAACCTCTATTTACTCAGACGCGTTTAATGTCCTTATGATTGGTGGCAAGAAGTTTCTTAATTTCAGAGTGTTCAGCCGAGAAAATCTTCCCTGAAGGGTCATTGACAATCGTCTCGCCTGCCCCGATTCTTGTAAGGAGAAGGTGGTAGACGTCATGCAGCTCTTGAATTTCCACGCCAATGATGGTCATTTCCTCCATTATTGTATCGGACCACCACTTCCAAATGTGACGAGTTCCCTCCTGCCAACATTCAGACAATAATTAATTCAATTATTTTCCCGTTAACATATAATTGGCATATACAATTTCGGATATTTATAGAGACAAAACACTTGCAAGGCTTAACAACTCAAGCAATTCCAAAATCAGTTTTTCTTCAAAAGCAGAGAATACATTACGTAAAATAACCTCATCACACAACATGTCAAAAACTTATAGTCAAATAGAGTTATAAAATTAACAATAAGTAAATTAAATCAATGTTTACGTTTAAGAGACTAATAGCATACAGTAAGTTAAATAAGCGAATCTCTAAGTTATAATTTTACATACTAATAGACCACAATAATTGCCCCTTAGAGGCGATTAGAGAGATTAACTATAGCAGAAATACCTCATCACCACGACATGTGATAAACAGCCTTCCTGGGTTAGAAGCTGTTCTCGACACCTTGAGGATAGCAACGGCGCCACAGAAACAAGTTATCGGAAGTCCATACTCGGGGGATGCAACTCTTCGATGAAGAGTGATTGTAGTTGGAGATGTACTCATTGAAACTGCAACACAGAGTGGATGATGATTAACCAAGATAACTATGTTCTCTAGTTATTGGATTAGGAGATTGAAGAGATGGAAAATAAGGGAAGAACTAACCAAATCAAAAATCACCAAATTACAGTCGTAAACCCTAGAATTTGCCCCAAATCGATTTTAGGTTACACAATACGACGTGTAGCTCAGCTTTTGTTTAAATATGTAGGCCATTTATGGGATACATTAACATCCTTGCACTGGGCTAATAACAATTGTAATCTAAATTTGGTTGGGCTTTTTTTCGGCTACAACTAGCAAACGAAACAATTGACGATATTCAGCCGACCATTTTTCATTTCGTCGGACAAGGAGAGAAATCTGAGAATTCTCTCGAGCTCACCAAATGCAAATCTCTCAATTCCTATTTACTTCCCGTGCAAACTACGCGATTAACAACTGATAGGGGCGGTTAATTCCGAGAATCTCTCGCCAGGTTAGTCATTACTTTATCGGAACCTAAAATTTTCACATCCCGCCTTACAATTTCACATCACTTTCGTTATTTATATTTTATTGTGTTAAAATCGTTCCTGAGGGATACTCGAGTGCTTCTTGCAGTCGTGATGACACTATAAATGAGGAGTTGTTGATAAAACATGAAGCTAAGCTTATCCTTTACCTGACCGAAGAGGCAAGCACAAATCTTTACCTAATTTCTTAGAAGGTAATTTATCTATGTTTGGTCCTCTCCATTAAGTTTGGTTTTGCTCTTCCTCTGATATACATTTGCTCAATTACGATCGTTTGTGATTACTTAGGTATATATTATATGACGTTTATTAATCTTTTTTTTTTTTTATCGTTCCTGCAAGTCGTCTGAATGGCTCTTTCCACAGCACCAGGATCTTGGCGTGGGTTTCTCGAACAAGGCAATGGGTCTGGAATGCAGGTAGGGTTCGAGGATGACACAGAGCCTCCAAACTAACCGATGGAGATGGAAGAACAGGGCGTCCCATTACCACCTACACAAACTGTACTCTTTATGACACTGGACGAGTTGCTTCTTGCACCTGGTCGGAGCAGTCTCCCAACACTCGACCCTAAAAGAAAGAATGGTGCAGGCTGGTATGCTTCATATATTTAGTTCACAAGAAAAAAACTTATTAATTATTCGGCTCCCACAAAGTGTCACTAGTTGCTTTTATTTTGGTTTAGGTTTGAATTTACCAAAGGGATAACAAAGAAAATTAAAAACATAATGGAAGGCAATTACAAAGTGACTGCTCCAAACTGGACTTCCCTTTCTGGTGAAACCAAACTAAGATGGTTCAAAGCTTTCGCTGTACATAAATACTACTTCTCTTCTTTAAGTGTTATTTCCTTAATTCTATATTTCAAATATAAGAATATAATATCATCTTGTTTTGGTGTTAGCAAAAATACAATTGGGATTACTCCCATACTATTCTTGTGTGTGAGAACTTTGACTCTTTGCGCAACAAGACTGCTAGACCGAGTATAAGAGTGGAAGCTATTATGGTGTAATAACAAAGACAAACTAACCTGGATGAATGGCACAGCTTGGACTGGACTTATAACTTATTGGACAGCCCAGAAGAGTGCAACTCGGAGTAGGACCAACTCCAACAACCGGAACAGTGATCGTGGAGGATTTGGGATATCGAAGCATACATGTGGTTTATACATTGTCCTAATTTCTACTGCAAGTGCACAATACATGATTGTAATTGTAATGTAAATGATTCGAATTTCAGAGGATCAGTGTTACACTATGAATCTAAGGATTAAAAGGTGGAAGGATGCGAAGATTGGAGCGAAGCTATTATGGGCAGAGGGGAGGCTAAGCTAAGACAACATATGAGTTTTTTGTCACTATAATAAACGGAAAGATAAATAACGATATAAAAACAATTAAACAAAGCGTTAGATCAAGGACAAGTTCGCAGGAATTCAGAGATCATGAATCGAAAAAACTATTCAGGGCGTAACTAAGAACATGTCTCGAACTCAAACATAAAAGTAAGACTGATCCACGGTCGTCACATCAACAAATTTATCTAGCAACCTAGAATTCTAAACTGTCGTTTAAACCTAGAATTCTAAACAAGCATTAAGAACAAGTTAGATATGTTCACAAATTGCAGTGGCATCAGCTGTCGTTGGCTAAGGGCAATTTACTCATCTATGTTTTTTTAGGCATTTAAACAATCACTTTTGGTGCATTAAAAAACCTGAACTCAGAAACTATGTACCTAATATAATTTCAGCATTAAGATCAACAATAGATGAAGAAAATCAATTGATTCAGCCCTATTTATGTTCAATTCATTGACTCATGAATCCCCCTAAAACCCTTAATCTAACTAAATGACTACTCAGACATGCAAAAAAAAAACACAACAATAGATGAATGAAAATCTATGAATGAAATAGATAAAAAAAAGGGTTCAGAATTCTTCTCCAAGTGTTGAAGAGATTTCTTTTCCCTAAATGAAACAATGTACAAGAGTTGTTTAGAAATCTGTGTGTCTCTAAAAGATAAAAAAGAATGATCCTCAAAAGTTGCCGAAGGAGGCTCTTTCTTCTTTGTCTTCTTTTTGGTCCAAATTAGGTAAACTTGTTTTTTCTCTTTTTTTTTGTCTGTCAGGCTGGAGCAGGTGCTCTGGAGTAGGCAAAATCGGGAGCAGGTGCTCCCGCATACAATTTAGACTCTTTTGCTCAGATTCATCTCCCTTTTGCTCCAAAGGCTCCAACAATTCTAAACCTCATCCAAAACCTCCTTGTAACTTGAAATTTCCTGGAATAGATTCAAAAGCTCCAAATATATTAGATAGCAAAATTTAGAATGAGTTAAAATTACAGCATATCAACTCCCCCAGACTTAGACCTTTGTTTGTCCTCACACAAACTATAATGTAAATATAAGGAAGAATGTGGGAACTTTCCTAATCTCAGAAACCGTGAATCTGACCACAACCTGCAGACCACATACATTAGAATAAGAGATGCTCATACTAACCAAAAATATCTCCAGCAAACACCACCAACCCTAATCCATACTTGGTTTTCAAACCCAGAAAGGATCACTTTCCAAACAAAACACTCTTTACATTCAATTAAGGGTCACATGAGCTTCTTATCAAGGACACTAGTTTAGCAAATCGAGGCTTGATAAAGTGGAGGCTGTTTAATGGTGGAACTTAGAGTGTTTAGAGGTTACCTTAACTTTGTCGAGGATGCATGATATCGCACAAGGGAGAATGGACTCATTGATGATCCACAACCTCTTATCACTCTCCTCTTTTCTTCTCATGACTCTCTCTCCTCAAATCAGGTTTTTCTTCTTCACCAGAGTACATCTTGTGCTGCGAAACACACCTTAAGTTACTAAGTCACCTCCCTTCATACCTTTCAAACAATTTTGTTTTAATGATGGATGAATGGGGCTTTACATATGTGTGCGTCCCTAGAGCACGGAAATATTGGCTGTTAGGAATCATACCCCAGACGGTGGACTTAAATCATCATGTGACCTTACTCGGAGCGGGTGCTCCCAGTTTGAGCAGGTGTTATGTTAGATGCTTTGCCTTTTATTCTTTTCAACTCACGGTTCTTCAGCAAGAGTGCGTGAGTTAGAGATTGCGTTAATCATGTTCTCCCCCCACATTTTTGCACATATTTTCACATATAAGAGATAGAAACACAAGTGTAAGTGGTTTGGAAAAAGAGGTTAGACTCAAGGTGGGTACTAGCTAAAAATGAGCTAACTATTCAGGATCAGCAAAAGTGGCAAAAGGAATAAGAAGTCCTGAATATATGATGTAACTCATTCTCTAATCCTAATGCCAAGACAAAAAGAATTTCAGTTCAAATTAAGTTCAGATAAGATAGAAATTATGTCTTTTGATGAAACCTCAATGGGATGAAAATTTCTGGCAGATGCAATATATAACCCTCCCCCAGACTTAAATCACACTGTACACAATGTGAAAATAAGCTAGAGAAGTATCTTAAACACCAGAAAACTTACCTGGTAAAAGCACCATTCATTACTATAATATATTACAATTGTAGTCTTTGACCAGAAAACAAGATACATTATACTAGAAACAGTTCCACGCATTGCATGGATTTAATACCTTAAATTTCATATATAAACTTATAAATAAAAAATTTCAATTACCACAATTGAAAATTTTATTATTTTGTTGATCATGTTTGTATTTTAACATTATTAACTTTTTCTATAAATATAAATATTTTACTAAAGTAAATAATATCTCATATTTTTAGCTATAACATTTCAAAAACATTACAAATATGTTTTTACGTTTCTATTATTTATGTTGCGTGAATTAAATCAAAATTATATATTATTTATGTTTGTATTTTCATATTTTTACTTTTTCTATTAATAAAATTAAATTTAATATTTTATATAAATATAAATATATTACTATGAATTAATAATATCTAACATTTTTACCTATAATATTTCAAAAACATTACAAATATGTTTCATGAAATTGATAAAATGATAGTAAAATTCTAGAAATATAGAATAAATATAAAACATATAACAAAACACCAAAAAAGATTAATAAATATTAATTTATAACTATGAAATTAACATAAATTACAAGTCATTAAATTAGTGACAACAAATTAAAGAGATAAAAAGTAGAAAATGTAAAGACTTTTGAAGACACATGGCAGCCTCTTAATGATTATCTTTAATGAATATATATTTATCAAATGTTCAAAATGCTGAATTGATATGAATTAAACGTAATGTGTTGCATCTGAATTTGGAATAAATAAATTTAAGAAATCTCTAAGAGTACTGAATAGGCACAAAAATAAAAAATAATATATATTCTATATTTTAAATTTTAAAATTAACATAAATTTTAGCTCATTAAGTTAAATTTTAAAAATAAAAAGAAAACTATAAAATATTAAATTTTGGAGGACACATAAAGTTAAAATAAAAATAGTGTTAAATTTTTGTATATAGTAAATTTTAAATTATGAAATTAACATAAATTTTAAGTCATTAAGTGTAAAATTGAAAATAAAAAGAGAAATTAAAAAGTATTAAATTTTAGGGGACCTAAAATATAAAAGAAATAGTGGTAAATATTGAAGACTGTCAACTTTTCAGAGTTTTCCTTGAGATAATTTTATTTTTCCTATATAAGATAGTTTTGTACTCATAGCGCATGCGTGTAAATTTATGATCTCAAAAGTTTTTTGGTTATTTATATAGCTTTGTCAATTAATCATTTACATGTTTGTTCTTTCTCACAAGAACTCTTCCATTTTAAGCTGTTCTCTCATCAATTTCATTGTAAATATTTCCTATCATTCTCTTTTTTATTCCACCATAAAAATTAAGGTAAATTGTTATTTAGTTTTAAATATAAAATTTGCTATATGTTTGATAATTCTGAGGATAATGTTTGTATAATAAATGTTCTTTATCAGTTTTAGATAATGTTTATGTTTTTTTTTGTAAATGTTTTTGTTATATACTTTCACATACAAAATTTACTACAAGGTTGATATAAATGTTTGTATAGTGTGTTTTGTATTGATGTTTTATCAAGTTTCTAATATGTAAGTTATGTAAGATATGTATTTGATTTACTATACAAACTTTTGATTTGATTAATATTTTAATTACAATACAACATATATAAAATATTAATGTTTACGGTGATTTTAAATTTCAGATAATAAAGGATCTAATATCTTTAGTAGAAGTGACACAAAAATCTTTGACCAAAAAAAAATATTGTGGATTATATAGTTTTTTACTCATACTCTCATAGAATGTGAGTACACATTTATGATGCCCAAAATGTTTTGGTTGTAGCTTTGTCAATTGATCTCAATTTACCTCAATTTACATGTTTGTTCTGTCACTACAGCTCTTCCAGTTTGAGCTATCCTCCCATCAATTTCGTTATAGAGGTTTTCTGTCCTTCTCTCTTTTATCCAACCATAAAGTTGAGGTAAATGGTTATTTTCTTTTAAATATAAATTTTGTTATAAGTTTGAAAATATTTATGATAATGTTTGTATACTAAATGTTTGTTATTTTTTAGTTTTAGCTAATATTTATGTTTTTTTTGTAAATGTTTGTTTTATATACTTTTACATACAATATTTACTAAAAGTTTTGATAATATTGATGGTAATGTTTCTATATTGTTTTTATATTAATATTCTATAAAATTTATAATGTTTAAGTTATGTAAGAATTGTATTTGATTTTCTATATAAACATTTGACTTATTTAATATTTGTATCATTATAAAACATATATGATTATCAATGTTTACGGTGATTTGAATTTCAGTAATTGAAAAATCACATATGTTTAGTAGAAGTGACACAACGATTGTAGTCTTTGACCAAAAAATAATATAATACATAATATAGTTTTGTATTCATAGAATGTGAATGAAAAGTTATGATCCCTAAATTTTTTTTGGTTATTTATATAGTTTGTCAATTGATCATTTACATTTTTGTTCTTTTTCACTAGAACTCTCCAATTTGAGATATTCTCTCATCAATTTCATTGTAAAAGTTTTCTGTAATTCTCTCTTTTATTCCACCATAAAATTGAGGTAAATTGGTATTTACTTTAAAATTTTATATAAGCTCAATAATACTGATGATAATGTTTGTGTACTAGATGTTTCTTCTTTGTCAGTTTTAGCCAATATTTATGTTTTTTTTCTAAATGTTTGTGTTATATACTTTTACATATAATATTTACTAGAAGTTTGATAATACTGATGGTAATGTTTGTATAGTGTTTTTTGTAACAAATGTTTATCAAAGTTTTAATATTTAAGTTATATAAGTAATGTATTTGATATTTTATACAAAATTGTGATTTAATTAATATTTTAATCATGATACATATATGAAATATTAATGTTTACGATGATTTTGAATTTCAGATAATAAAAAATCTAATATGTTTAGTGGAAGTGAAACAATGATTGTATATAGTCTTTGACCAGAAAACAACATAATACATTATATAGCTTTAAACTCATAGAGCGTGAGTGAAAATTTATGATCTCCAATTTTTTTTGGTTATTTATAAAGATTTGTCAACTGATCAATTACATGTTTGTTATTTGTCACTAGAACTCTTCCAATTTGAGATATTCTCTCATCAATTTCATTATAAAGCTTTGTGGTCCTTCTGTCTTTTATTTCACCATAAATTGTTATTTAATTTTGAATAAAAGTTTTGCTATAAAGTTTGATAATACTGATGATAATATTTGTATACTAAATTTTTGTTCTTTGTCAATTTTAGCAAATATTTATGCTTTTTTGTATATGTTTTGTAATATATTTTACATACATGATTTACTTTTTTTTTGATTGTGCAGACAAGATTTATTACAAGTTTGATAATACTGATGGTAATATTTGTATAGTGTTTTTTTATTAGATATTTTGTCAAGTTTCTATAATTAAGTTATATAAGAAATGTATTTCATTTTTCAATATAAATTTTTGATTTAATATTTCAATTATAATACAACATATATGAAATGTTAATGTCTACCATTAATTTAAATTTCAGATAATAAAGAATCGAATATGTTTAGTGGAAGTGACACAACGATTGTAGTCTTTGACCAGAAAAACACAGTACATTATATAGGTTTGTACTCATAGAATGTGAGTGCAAATTTATGATCCCCAATTTTTTTTTTGGTATTTATATAGCTTTGTCAAGTGATCATCTACATGTGTGTTCATTGTTACTAGAACCCTTCCAATTTGAGCTATTTTCTCATCAAATTTCATTGTAAAGCTTTTCTTTCCTTCTCTCTTTTATTCCACCATAAAATTGTTATTTAATTTTAAATCAAAATTTTGCTTAAGTTTGATAATAGTGATGATAATTTGTATATACTAAATTTTTCCTCTTTGTTAGTTTTAGCTAATATTATGTTTTCTGTAAATATTTCTGTTATATACTTTTACATACAAGATTTACTACAAGTTCGATAATACTGATGGTAATGTTTGTCTAGTGTTTTTTTAATTAATATTTTATCAATTTTTTAATATTTAAGTTATGTAAGAAATTTATTTGATTTTCAATAAATTTTTTGATTTAACTAATATTTTAATCATGATATATGAACTATTAATGTTTACGGTGATTTTTAATTTCAGATAATGACAAATCAAATATGTTTATTGGAAGTGACACAAATATCAAACACTGAAGTAACAGTGAAGGGAATCGAGAACATCCAATATGCATAAAATATCAAAACTACCACTAATAGTGTTTATTTCATGAAAGATCAGCATCAGCAAAATGTTGCTGTATTTAAACCCAACAAAGAAGAAATATTTTGTAGAGGTAAAGAGCACCAATGTTATAAAGCCGACCGGAAAGTTGAACCTTGTCTTTTAGATTGTCCAGTTTTGGAAGAGAAATAATAATTCAGACGTGTTCCACATATAAAAATTGTGGACGTGAAGTGGAACACGTCTGAATTATTTTTTCTCTTCTAAAACTGGACAATTTAAAAGACAAGGCTCAACTTTAATTATAAACATAGAAGGAATAATAGAAGACGGTAAAATGAATTTTTTACACAAACACTAAAAAATAGATTCATTCTTTATTAAATTATATTTTTATTTTCGTATTGATTCTTGTAAAAAGATTACAAATCATCAATATTAAAACTATTTATTCTCACTTCTATGTTAATTATCATAGCACTCCGCTTACCTCATCATTGAGAGAATTATTACATATTTGTTTAAAAAACCATTATATCTATATATATACATATGTATATATATATTTATGAATTGTGAATATTGTAACAACAATAAGTCTAATATGTTTTTAAGTTTATTTCACATAAAGGCGGATGACAGAGTGGTCAGTTGACAAATCACTTTAAACCGTAACAACAAAATATAATAAAAGGAATCAATAAGGCTGATTAGAATTGTTTAGACTCTTTAGGATTGGACACTAGGGATTTCAGATTGAATGCTAAAAGTTACGATCTAGGGTTCTTCTTTTTGTTTTTTTCAATTCATAGAAGAAAACTTGATGCTGAATTGATTTGTAATATCTTGAAACAGATGACTAGTCACAACAAGAGACTACCAGAGTCTAGATATTCTCTTTTCACTAAAGGGTCAGTGATTAAATTCATTTCCTTGGAGAGTTTATTTTCTAACTAAGGTTACGTACAAAGTAAAAACCATAACTTGTTATATTTACTTACATGGACTGATTTTTACCAAGGAGAATGGGGAGCAGAATGATAGAATAGGAAATATGTAATATTTACATTACTTGCTCAACACACATATATTCTTGTATATATAGTAATCATAATCAATGGAGAAAGCCACAATAATTACCAATTTATATGGTATCAGAGCCATATCTTTTAACCTATCTGCTCCTCTCTGTTCTTATTTCTTCTTCTTCTTCGAGGAAAAGATCTCTTACTCTCTCTCTCTCAGTTCTTCTCCTTCTCTTCACAGATCTCTTCTTCCCGTTTCTTTCATGGCTCAAGCAACACACAAAGCATTTGGTGTCACACACATCAAATCGTATATCCCGATCACCCTTGACATGACCAAAATGAACTATGATGGTTGGGGTGAACTTTTTGAGACCCACTGTTGCAGCTTCAGCGTCTCCGGTCATCTCAACAGCATGTCCCTGCCTGCTGACGCTGATGATACTCTCTGGATGGAACGAGATGGTCTCGTTAAAATGTGGATCTATGGCACCTTCTCTCAATCTCTCTTTGCACAGCACCAGAACTATGGGTCCTAATCAAAAATCTTTTCTGCGAAAACAAAGAGGCCCGTCCAATCCACCTCGAGAATGAGTTGCAATCTCTTACTATCGGTGAACTGTCTGTTCATGATTACTATCATAAGCTTTTCGATTGTCTAAAAATCATCCTCTTAACCTAAGCAATGTTCTGATCTGCCCTTCAATAATCAAAAACTTAATCTATGTTCGTCAATTTATTAAAGACAATAGAGTTTATGTTGAGTTTTATCCATTTCATTTTTGTGTTAAGGGCCTCAATAATCGGATCCCTCTACTCTGATGTAATAGCGATGGCCCTCTCTACTCCATCACTTCACCACCATCGTCACCACCCACTCCACAAGCCATGATCTCTTCTGTTTCCAATTCCACAATCTGGCATCGACGTCTCAGGCATTTAGGAAGCACTATTTTACAACTTTTAATTTCTTCTGGTTTAATAAACTGTTCTAAAGTTGCCATGCCTCTTTGTCATGCATGCCAACTCGGGAAACACACTGACATTCCTTTTGATTCAGTTAATTCTTTGATTTCTGCACCTTTTGAACTCATTCACTCTGATGTATGGAGCTCTCCGGTTCCCAGCATCAGTAGACTAAAGTATTATGTTATTTATCTTGATCATTTCTCTAATTTCTTATGGACATACCCTTTTCTCGCAAATCAGATGTCTTTAGTTCTTTCTTACAATTTATGTCTTATGTTAATAATCAGTTTGGCTGCAGCATTAAAGCTTTGGAGTGTGACAATGGTGGTGAATACCAAAACCGCCCCTCCTCGACTACCTTACAACATATGGGATCATTCCTCGATTTTCTTGCCCTTCCACCTCTCAACAAAACAGCAAAGCTGAACGAACTCTCTGTACCTCTTCTTCACTCGCTTACTCCCCCCGAACCAATTCAACATAAAACCAACAATCAAAATCATAATGCTCCAACACCAAACCAAGCTCGTGTTCAACAACCACCTCCTCAACCTCGTCATTCAATGGTCACTAAGAAGAAAAAGTGGCAACGCCAAACCAAAAAAATCCATCTCTCTTCATACCAATATCATCTCTCCTCTACCAAAATCCTATCGTTAAGCTCTAGAGGATCCTAACTGGAACCTTTCTTGCCAGGAGGAATATGATGCTCTAGTTAAAACAGGAATGTGAGACTTAGTACCACGGCCCAAAACAATTAATATTGTGTGTTCTATGTGGTTATTCATGCACAAGTTATCACACTACAAGGCTCGCCTCGTGCAAATGGAAAATCTCAGAAAGCTGGAGTAGATTGCGAGGAGACCTTTAGCCCTGTCGTCAAACCTGCAATAACTCATCTAGTGCTTGATACTGCCCTATCTTAACAATGGCATATACACCAATTTGATGTCAAAAATGCCTTCATTAATGGCACATCAGAAGAGAAGTCTACATGCATCAACCTCCGGGTTTCCAAGATCCAACCAAACCAGATCACGTCTCTTTACTCAAACGCTCTCTCTGTAGCCTTAAGTAATCTCCCAGAGCATGGAATCTATACTTTGTGAAATCACAAAATGAATAGGCTTCACTCAAAGAAAATCTGATGCTTCCTTGTTCGTTTATAACACTGGGATTGCTTACTTTATGTTATACATTTATGATATCGAACTCACGAGCTTATACGTTGGTTTTGCAAATGCATCTCATGTCACTGCTCAGCAAAGAATTCTCCGCAAATTGCACTACTTCTTTGGCATAGCTATAAAGTGCAATGCCTCTAATCTCTTCCTTTCTCAACAACACTATGCCACTGATATTTTACATCTCGCAAATATTTCAAACTTCACAGCATCTCCAAGATCAGCAGACCCTCGTGCTAAACTTGCAGCAGAAGATGGACCACATGTAGCCGATCCCACCTTATATCGATCTCTCGTCGGAGCTCTTCAATATCAGACATCACACGCCCAAAAATTTCATTTACGGTCCAAAAAATCTGTCTCTTCATGCATAATCTATGAGAGATACACTTCACGGCAGATAAAAGGATTCTCTGCTATCTCAAAGGTACACTCTCACATGGCCTGCAAATGTATCCGTCAAAATCATCAACCCTCATCGCATACTCATATGCTGATTGGGGCAGGATGTCCATCCACTAGACGGTCTAGGTCAGGTTACTACATTTTCCATGGAAATAATCTCATCTCTTGGTCCTCTAAGCGCCAACACACGATCTCACACTCCAGTGCCGAGGCCACGGTGTCGTAAATGTATTAGCTGAAACAACGTGGCTCTGCAACCTTCTTCTTGAAATGCATTGGCCTCTCACCACTGCTACCCTAGTCTACTGTGATAACATAAGTGTTTTTTATCTCCACAAATCCAGTCCAACACCAACAGACCAAACACATTGAGATTGACTTGCATTTCGTACGAGAACGAATTGCTTTAGGAACAATCCGAGATCTACATGTCCCATCCTCTCATCAATATGTAGACATCTTCACCAAAAGTCTCCCATCACCACTCTTTACAGACTTTGGCTCCAGCCTCAATATCATATGTAACGATACTTCGACTGTGGGGGAGTGATAGAATAGGAAATATGTAATATTTACATTCTTTATGTGCAGCCTAATTACTTGCTCAACACACATATACTCTTGTATATATTATAATCATAATCAATGGAGGAGGGCACGGTGATTACCAATCTACACAGAATGATAAGGCTGAAACAATGTTCATATTGTCCAATGACATACAATCTGTGTTACTGTACTGTGGTTTATAATTTAGGCATGAACCAAGGATAATACATGGTCATGGTCCCGCGGTAGGAATGGTTCTTCGTGTTATACAATATGCGATTGCAGCATATATCAAATCCCATGCAAGAATAGTCTATATTGATGATGACAAATCCAGTCAATATCAAATCTGGCTTTCTACAGAATTTTAGCTCTATAATGAGAGATTTGGCTCACATTTTTTTCACTTTCAAAATTGGTTGCCTAGTGATTCCGTCTGATCTTGAAAAATACAACCAAGACCTGAAGAATTTAGAGGAAAGTTTGACGTCTGTCAAGGATGTTTCACAGGCAAATGGTTTTGTAAGGGAAACGAAAGAGTGTAACATTCTTCACTTAAAACAACGTCTGAAGTGGGAAAACCGTATACGAATAGTATTAGTGAGATGTTTAGGCCTCTTTTCAACCAAGTAAAGAGTGTGATGTGCACTCGTTTTCTTGCTTCTTTACTCATACTATATGAATGAGGGTTTCTTATAGCTTGGATAGTTTTATGTTATTGCAGATACTTGTTATTCGACTTATATCTATGAAATCATAATGATCCATTCTAAGTAAAGGTGACACAAAATTTATTAGTCCAAGTAGGTTTTAGTATCAAGTGGCACTCCAAAATTTAACAAAGTTCGTATGGTTTAAAAGTGTATATCTCACTCCTTTACACTTTGTGACTTTTATGTTGAATACATCTTTTGTTATCATTGAATCTAAAGCGGATGAGACTACGGCGAGGATTCTGGAATGAGAAGCACATTTATGGCATACCCCAAACTGTCACGCCATGGCACTCCTTTCTGTACTTCAAGTGTCAGTAAAATCACTAAGCAGCTTCACATGTACTTGTACACAGTCAGTTGATATTAACAACATATACAGAATTTTTAAAAGGTTGAATGAGAGTTTCTTATAGTTTGGATATGTTTTATGGTGGCTGTAAGGTTAATTTGGTGTCCAAACTAGAGGTTAAAAACAAATATATAGGGTTTTTGGGTCAGATAAGATTAAGAAATGAAAATTTATCTTAACAAGTGCATCCCTTGGGCCTGGCCAAGGGAGGTCATGGTGGACTCCTGGCCGAGACTGGAGACTTCTAGTTGCTCTTTATTTTCGTCGTTTAGCAAGGTGTATTTCACTTATACAAACTCTTCTGTTTTAAGCTAGACGGGCATATTTTCCCTTATTAAGGTGTATTTCTCTATAAACATAATTAAATGACTTCATTTGAGAGCTAACTCAAAAGGCTTCATCGCCACCAAATATCGTCCAAAGAAAGTTCATGAAAAGGCTTCGTCCGAGTCTTGATCTTTGGTATATTAAATTTGCTTGAAAAACTGCTCTTATTGAGGTTTTGAAGTTTCCTTCACTTTATATTAATTTTAAAGTTTTTGATACTCCTATTTGACTAGCTTTGCATCTTTTGGCCTATTTAGTTTCACTTAATTACCTGAAATACCTAAAATACCTTTAAAACATAATATTTTACAGTGAAAATTAGAAGGAAAATATGCATAAATCACTTGTATTAAGAAAAAATTCAACACACAATGATGAAAAAATACAATAATACCATGGTCGTGATTTATATGGAGTTTCTCGCTATACAGGAATGAAAATATTCTCAACTAAATTTTACAGTATTCACTAAGTAAAAAAATTGCCAACTGAAAAATATAAAATGCCATTGATAAGGTAAGTAATAAATCATATTTGTCGAAATTCTAATTTTACATTGACTAAAAACCAAATTAATGAAATGGGGGCTATTTGATAGCATATAAATTAGTCGAATAAAATAGGTCCATTAAGAAGCAGGATAGAAAGCTTAAAGTGAAAGACAAAGAAAAAATGAATGAAAGAATTCATTAGATATAAAAGGGAAATCGACCATAAAAAACCCAAACTCTCCAAAATTTACCAGAAAAGACATAAACTTTTGACTGACGAAATAAATACCAAAATTTTACATGTTTTAAAAGTTCTTAGTATATAAGAAAAGCCTCAAATCCAAATCCATTTTAGACTTTGAAAAATTAGTATATACAAGGCTCTTTATATCTCAACCACACGAATTTTTTTCCCCTTTTATGTCTCAGCTTCAACTACAATATAATAGAGTGTTCTCTAAATTTCTTCGAAAGAATTACCATCTCAGTGGCTATACACACAATTTACCTCTGTTACGCGAGTTCGAAATTTCGGGAGCACAATATTTTGATAACATATTTATCAAAGCGATGTTGTTTCATGTTTTTTTTTCTTAACTCAAGTTAATTGCAAACGATTTGGCGTCTAAACTAAAGTTAATTTTTTTAGCGGTGTGATTAATTGGTCAATTATCAATAATTTAATGATTAAATTTAAAATATCATTAAAAGTTTAGCATTTATTTGGTCAGTCAAAAGTAAGTGTCTTTTTCGACAAATTTTGTAGAGTTTGGTTTTTTTATGGTTGATTTCCCGATAATAAAACCAGTCCTTTCTGGTTTACATTTTGTTAACATTTTTAGTAGTTAACAATTGTAATTAAAAACAGAAAATAGTCGAACTTCAAATTTGGTAGAATGTAAGTTTAGAATACAAATATCTAACAATTTCGTGACATACTCAATAAACTTATTAGTAGAACAAAACTAACTGCTGCTTATACCTAGCTTCCAAAGACTAACCTTGAGTTTAAGATAATCATAGTTAATGTTGGATGATTAGAGGTCAAAATCTTGAAAGACAAGCAGGAAAGATTGTCTAACTACCCTCGCAGGAAACTCGATGCCCCTTTCAGAGTGGTTGCAGAGTAGATTAGTTAATATTCTAGAAACTTTACGAAATCTTCATAAGTTAGTCATGCAGCTGTGTGTATTATATGAATTTAAATACTATTTACAATTCGATGCATAAGAAATCAACTTATATACTTTACAATGATAATTAGCTCACTACTTTGACAATAACTAATGGAATCTAGAGTTACATTTCTATATTTATATATTTTATAATATTGATTTGACCAGTAATACGAGAACGTGGTAAAGTGTTTCAGTCGCATGATGTATATATGGAAGAAAATGACGAATTGGTTATAGCATCAAATAATGTATATGTTGAAAAACTACACACTGAAAAGTATTTACAAAGATACCATCTAACATAGAAAAAACCACATATGTCGTGTCTAATTACATAAAAATTAAAATAGAAAGGAACGTATAGAGGACACATTACAAGATACTAAAACAACGAACAAAACAAATAATTATTTTTTCTAAGAAAATACTCATATTGATCAAACGTAACTCGCGACTAGACGTACGTATATGATTAGAGCCCGAATAACAGAATTTATACAAAAAAAATTAAGCTAAGACAAATTAAGAAATATCGTTGATGAGGCCTTCGTCGAAGCAAAAGTCAGGCCAATAAAGTGACGCAGCGTCTCCAACGCCATAGCTTGAGCTGCTGCTCGCATCCGCTGGATTGTTGTAAGGAAGAGAAGACATGGCATTTTTAGGGCTTTGGTCTATAAGAGAAGGCAAATTCCATGAAGGTGAATCATCATGATCTTGATCTTGATCTATTGGATGTTTGACTAAATGGTCTATAAAGTGATCTTCACTATTCAAAGGTGTTTGGAGATTGAAAGGGACATGATCAAGAAGTGGGTCACCTTGTGATGGTAGCTCACTAGGACTATTGTTTAACTGATATTGTTGTTGTTGGAGTGGTTGGGTGGTTGAATCAATGATGGACGCGAATGGAAATAAACCTTGATTTTGATCGTAAGCCTCGGGCTCAAGGGAGGGATTATAATTCGGGTTTTGGTCTTTATTCCACGAGACCATGGAGTTTAAGAGGTTCATGGCATGGCTTTGATCGATATCGAGAATACTACTCGGGCTATTGTTGGTATTGGATAATGAAGCCGAAGAATTAAGCATACATTGGACATATTGTAGCTTGGCTAGTTGAGCTGCCTCAGCTTGAATGGATGAGAACTGTGACGTTTGTTCAATGAGGTCTTTTAGGTTTGCTAAGGCTATGAGCTGAGGCAAGCTTGCAAAGAGGTCGGTTCTTGGCTGATGAGTCACAGGATCGATGCCCATTTGGATCAGTTTCTTCTTTAGATGCGTGTTCCAAAAGTTCTTGATCTCATTATCAGTACGTCCTTGCAAATGTGTCGCAATAGCAGACCATCTATATTTACATGGGAAAAATTAATTGATTAACTAATTAAATTTCTATTCAAACTAATACACGTAGCATAATGGTTCATGCTAGTGCTAAAGTTGTGCTTCCCTCGATGTTGCATACATATCGTAGAAAAATAAATGCATTCAAAGTTTTATGACGATAAACTACTAAATATGTTGAAAACACTTACTTATTCCCGAGAATGGAATGGAGATGGAGAATTGTTTGCTCTTCTTCTGCGGAAAACTTTCCTCTTTTGATATCTGGTCTCAAATAATTTGTCCACCTCAGTCTGCAACTCTTTCCACATCGATTCAAATCTGAAAAAAAAGAAAGTTTCAAAACCATCGGAATCTATATATATACAAAACTATATGTAAACGAGCTTATATAAATCGAAGAGTTGAGTCAAAAGATTAGGAAAAGGAAGAAACCTGCGAGCTTGGGAAGAGCTCTCCAGCTTCCATGACCATGTTTATGAATGTAATCAATAAGCTTTTGATCTTCTTCAGGTGTCCAAGGTCCTTTCTTCAGACCATTTTCATCGCAACAAGGCGACCTCCCCATCTCTCTCTCTCTGATTATGTTGTCTTATCTCTTTTCTAAGACTACCAAAGCTTGAGGTTAGGACTTGGTATTTATATACAGTTTCGTGGAAGATTGATGATAAGTATAAATATATTTGTTGATAATTCTTCTGCCGTAACACTTGGCTTTCTTTAAAGTAATTTGGTTGACTAATTTTTTTTTTCGTATATTTATTAACTAATCTCTTAGACAAAATCTGTATCGCCGTTTCTTTTGATACGGAAAAATCTAACTTCTAGGTAGCGACGACGCCAATACGTACCATGAGCTGACGTATATTGCATGCATTTTCCGAAGAAAACACGTTCTTGTTATTAAAAATATTCTGCTTAATTTCATTTCTTTTAAGCATTACACATTTATACATTAACTGTGATTTAAGTTCAAATAGAAATTTGACCGTCTTACTAGACTACTGTCTCTCCGAGATTTGAAAATGATAGTGCATCACGTAGAGTGTGATCCAGGTAATGTTCAAATTTGTTGTAGAATGATGCGTGAAAGAGCTGACTGTGACACTGCTGACTGATTTGACATACGTTAATGTTGATATCAAGGCTAGGGCATGTGTATTATCTCGGGTAAAATATGTTGGACAATATAGAATAATAAGCTAAAGTTAGGCCATGTTCATCCGATTTGAAGTTCTTAACAAAATAATAATAGTATTTTAATATGATTTAGTTATGTAGCTGAATTTTAATTGAAAATAAAGAATAGAAATTGTTTAAGCATTGTAAATGAAGGGCACAATCTTACCGAGATTTATGTGATGGTATTGGGCACAATATCCGTGAAATGTCTCCCTTATGGTAATGCATTGTTTCTGGGGGTTTGGTAAATCATATCCATATAAAATAATCTTCTTCGTAGATGGATTAGATAAGCTATATTTATTTCGTGTTTAAAGATCACTAACTAAATATTTAGTCAGCGTTCATATGTAATACATTTGAACGAAATTGAGGAACATAAGTATGATATTGGAAAATAGCATTCAATGGCATCTGATGATTTGCAAGCAAGTCTGCAGGTTTGTTGTGATCTCGGCGTATCCATTTGAATTGAACTTGATCAAACTTTGTCCTCCAGGGGAATTTCTCGGAGCCAATTAAAAAAGTCGAAGTGCAGCTTTAAAGATGACTTGGCTATAGCCACGTATCCAGCACTGTTGTATTGCTATAATAAGAGCCAGCAACTTACTATCCAGAGCTGATTTAGTTGGTAGTCCTTGCACAAATATGATTAAACGAGTATATATGCACTGTATATTTTTTATAGTTGTTCACTCTTAACATAGACCTATATTTTGCAATGTGTCGGATCTGAGCACATAAAGCGACGACCACATAAAAACGTTGCAAGATTCAATGGTGCTTTTAAAATTACGTTCACACTCATACTAGTTTTGGGTTTAAACCATTATTTCGGGAACTAAAGAGATACATCTTGTTCATGGAAGTTTGTTCTTGTTTTTTGTATAGACGAAAATAAATCGTACGTTGAAGTTTAATAATCTGACGAAATTAAATATTCCCAAATTGACAAGTATTTAGGGATATTAAAACGATTTGGTAAAGAGGAAACAAGGTGAACTTATTGAGAAATTTAGTAATAATTGTATTTAACAAAAAGTCCAATAATAATAGTAAGT
Source organism: Sisymbrium irio (assembly GCA_000411075.1). NCBI lineage: Eukaryota > Viridiplantae > Streptophyta > Magnoliopsida > Brassicales > Brassicaceae > Sisymbrium > Sisymbrium irio. Next base: position 111,228 of record KE156261.1, on the reverse strand, counting down.
TTGGTCAACAAAGATGTGAAAGCCAAATTAAAACAAAGAATTACGTGGTTGGACTAAAGGAACCTTTCCCATGCACGCAAGGCGACGATTATTGGTTTGTCATCTAGTGCATGGCTTCTTCTATCTTCATCATATTTACGTTCAAACAATGTATATATACCACCTGAATTTTGTATTTGGTACGTGCACTTTTAAATGAATATCTCCGTTCACACTGTTAATCTTTTCGTTATTGGAAATTAACAGATACAATCCTATTGGACTAACAAGAGATGCACAAACTAAAGCTTTTCGAAAGAGACTTAATTCGACTCTCTATTGAAGAATAATTCAAACATTCGAATTTCTGGAGGGTGGCGAATTTTATGATCTTAAGAGAAAAAAAACAATGGTTTCCGACTTTTCGTATTGATGTAATTACGTATGCTTTTTACTCTCTCTTTTTTAAAAAAAATAAAAATTTGGTTAGTTTAGGAGTTTTGGATTTCCATATGTTTCTATTGTACATACATTTTTTAACTTAATGTCCGGTTTCACACAAAAAAAAAACAAGTTACAGTTAATCGCAACTTCGAATCAGTTGAACCGAAAATATGGAGTATGTAAACCGGTTAAGATGGTCGATCATCCTAGCTAAAATTAAGGGGCAAGAAATATTTGAAGTCGAACAAACCAGGGACAACATAGGCCACACACATATATATCATTTGATCTCGTATTAAGCATGTGTGAGTGTGTCTCCATTTAAAAATCTAAGATTGTTTCCGTAATAGTACGTGTATGTTTTCTATCCACTATATAGTTTGAAATGTTTGGTAGGAGTAAAGTTGGTGCAGCAAACTCTCCAAACGTGCGCAACTTCCATTTACTATACATACAGCAAACACTTACAGATACTGTTTTTGTTTTTTCAGTGTACATATACTCAAGTTTCGAACATTGGTCCCTCAAAATCCACACGATTCGAACTTGACCACAATAGATTGGTTAAACAGTCTGTAAATATACTGAAAATGTTCAATTCAGAATCCCCAAAACAATGTATACTATATAGTTTAAGTTTATTCTTTTTTTTTTAATTGACTCGAATTTCTAGTTTAGCTTGATTGTTTACTACTACCTTATGTAACAAAAAAAAAAATTAATACAAACTTTGTAGTGTGAGAGTCAATTTCGTCAATTTCATTTAATAGCTAGCTAACTGAAAAAATATGAAAGTTTGCCATAGATAAACCAATCTTTTTTTTTTTCAAAAAAGGTGTAACAACACCAAGAGGTATATATAGTCAATATCTGGGCACATGTACAAAATTTACGATTTGAAATTATTTGATATTTTTAGTTTTAAACAACAATTCTTAACGTGATAGAATTTACCAAATCCAGATGATCCGACATTACAACATTCTCTTTGTCAGTTTATTTAATCTAAGAAAAAATGCCAACAAGAAAACAAGATATTAAGATAAATTTTATCAATCCTCACGCGGTTGCTTGGGAATTTTATCCTTCAACCATTTGTCCCGACGTTTGTTGTTCTGTCCGAAGTTTCTTAGTTTTGCTTCAAATGCTATGCATAATTTTTATTCTTTAACATTTCTCTCTGTGGAAAATATTGTTAAAGTAAAGCCCGTTTATATCGTCTTGCACAAGTCATAGTTTGTTTTAAGTTTATTAAATTATTCTTTTTGGGGTATAATATTAAATTATTATTTACTTTAAATTAAATCAAACTTATATTTTTCTTTTTTTCTTTTTTGCCTAATAAGATTTGAAATTCATGTAAACTTATTGTAAAACTTATCCTATACGTGTAGGAGTAAGACTGAATTAGAAAACTGTCGATGAGAAAACAAAGGAACAGAAAAGTTAGTTTTAAAGAATTGTATATACTAAATGTATTAATAAGTAAGTGGAGCATTCGCTTATTTATGATTATTGTGGAAAAGTATAGTCACAAATGAAATATCATTAAAAAAACTAAGAAAAAAAAACTGAAATGGTTGATGGAGAAATCATGCTTTTCAAGGATCAGCTAAACAACTGAATTGCTTGTACTGTTAAGTCTTCAACTAAAACATAATGTCTTTTTTAATTATTTTAAACTTCACATAAGAAAAACTTACAATTCTTTATGTGCACACAAATATTAAAGGGTCTCAATATTAGATGATGTACATATGTCTGCTATATATTAATCGGAAACCTAAAATGTTTTTTTTTCTTTGCTAACATAAGGAATTGACCGCGAAATGTTTATTCAAATTAAACTACATACAAATTTTATGCTATAAGATATTTTCAAAAATATTATTCTATAAATTTTTTGTTATATTTGTATTGAATATTAAATATTTATCCAAAAAATGTATGTCTTTTCCAGACCATTTATTTATATTCTAAGAATGTAAATATCAATTTTTTAGAAAGATAAAATGTTTAGATGTTACAAAATAAGTTCAAATTTTAATTGACCTAAAGAATAAAAAAAATATGAAAGCAAAATCAAATGATATTTTGTCGACATTTCAATTTGATAGCACCAAATGACAAAGTAGTGATACCAAACTTAGAAACCCAAAGAAAATTTGCAGCCAGTTGAAAGAGAGTAGCAATAAGAAATATTGTAGAAAAATCCATTATGCTTGATCATAAAGGCCATGATCAAAGGAGTTTCTTAGATGATTTCTTAAGACAAAATGAAATTAATTTAAATGAAAAAATGGTCAAACTTATAAGAAACATGTCTTATATAAAAATTCTTTAAGACCCAACTCTTAAATAATAGGTGTCACCTTGTAATAAACAAATAACTTCGAATCTTTATATAACTCTCTTTTAATTATGCTCTGACTTCCAAAGATATCATATTTTATCCTAAGGTTCCAAATAATTTAATAAAAATTATTAAAAAACAGAAAAGTAGAAGAAAGAAAAAGAAACTGTTTCTTAAAAAGAGATTTTAGAGTCTTTGTTTTAGAGATTTATTCAAAATGTCATTGTTTGATTAATTTAAATTTTTATAAAAAGTAAATTTTAATTATATAATTAAATTATAAACAAATAATATAAAGAAAATTTAGAACTTTTTACTGTTGGAGATGGTCTATTGCTCTAAGAAATTAAGAGAGTCTCAATAAAAAATAATTCTCAATTTCAAATTATAGCACTAAGATAGGACTACACTATTCGCATATCAATTATTTGAGTTGAATGTGGACTTGCCAAGCAATTGTTGGTACAGACATTAAACATAATGGATATCTTCATTATAGATCGCCAAAGAGTTTTCAAGAGGAGAAAGTGGCTGAAGCTGTGTAGACTGAATAGATATTAATTTAGAAACTTCAAAATATATAGATATTTAGCTAATATGCGAGTTTCAAGTGATAAAAAAAAAAAAAAATCAAAGCTGGATTCAAAGTTAAAAAATGCATATTAATAAATTTTGAGAAGGTGTTAAAGGCTTTAAGTTATGGAATGCAGAAGCTAAGAAATGAGTGTTCTTTCTAATTGCGATGTGCTACCAATTTTAGTCATAATAGAAATTGGGTCTTAATGCATTTAAATGTAGGGTTTTACATTTATTCACATGTCAATGAAACAAAAATATTGTAGATGGATATTTAATTTGCTTTTGATTCGTTTTTTTCCTAAACAATTTCGAATTCTTGTGTTGTCTTTTTCTCACGATTTCATAATATAAATTTTCATTAAATAGATAATAAATTCTTATACAGATTATAATCTCAAACTATTAGTAGAAATCCAATTATTTTACTCTATTAGTTAGAGTCAAAAAAATAATGACTATTCAACAATCACAATTGTGTCGCTTAGCGATTGTTATTTTTAAGTTGTCTGTTATTATCTCTGTCGTTTTTCTATTTGGAAGTGAATACGGCTTTTTTTTTTTAATTAATAAAGTTGAATGAAGGTAGCTTATTAACCAAGATTGTCCCCTGAAGTGACTATAACTGAGGAATTTAAACAATAGTTAGACTTTTTTCACAAGTCCCGAATCGTTAACCTAATCACATACTCACAACGTTTTTTGTATCACAAGAAACCCCTTGCTTACTTTTACCATTGTGATCACCCTCACCATCATGTCAATCACCACATCCACTGCTACCAGAAAGTCCATTGTAAAGTTTCGTTTGTTAAGGCTTAGCGTAAAGACGTTTTGTAATCTGTATTTTTAATATTTATATGAATTGTAAAGTACACAAACTTTTCCTAGTCAAATTCGTTCCCCACCCGCATTGTGTATCCTCATCTGTACTTTTAATTTTCATTTAGTTTTATAAAATATGTTAAATCCAATGATTTTCATTTAAAATTTAAAAATCATTTAATATCAAAAATCAAAATTCAAAATTCAATTGAAACTAATATTAAAACAAGAATACAACCTAACCAACTAAAGCCTAAAACCCTCTAAAATCAAATTATAAGATAATAATGGATACTTTTTTATGATGACGAGGTTGTTCGAAGGGAGTGGAGTAGCCGGTGCGATGAGAGACATTTTGTGTAACTTTTGTTTGTCACTCTCAGAAAAGTATATGAACTTTTTGATTGTTGATGTTGGATTTATGCGTTTTATGAAGGTTGTTGATGTTGGATATATGCGTTTTATGAAAGTTATACTCTTGTTCAATTTTGGCGTCTAGGTATCATGTCCAAGTATGAGCAACATGTCATTGCGGGCCATAAGATGTTAGTACGGGTAAATAATTATATATGTTTCACTCGTGAAGAAAGTGAAGATTGATTGAGTATAAATCTTTTTTTCTTAACATCCGATTTGAGTATCAATTAAAGTTAAATGTAAAAACTCATCTGTCTAAACTAGCTTCAAAACATCAACGACCATTACTTTATTTTTGTAAATGAGGGGGTAGACTCCCATAATTTATTAAATCAAACTATACTGATTACAAACGAAAATGTTTAGTTGTAGAAAGACCTTCAACATTTTCCCTCCAAATAGAGTAAAATATCAGGAACAATATGTAACATCCCGATTTCTGGTATATGGAAACTTATGTAGAGAGGTTAAAAGAATTGATTTGGCTACCTATGTCACTAAAGTGCACTTACCTTTTCGGTTGAACATCTAGAGAAAACTCCAGAGTTAAG
>KE156261.1:72536-92785 GCA_000411075.1 Sisymbrium irio | reverse complement strand
CCATCCAACCAATCAATTTCATAACTCTACCAACTATTCCAATCTGATCTATTGATTATTTAAACACCATACAAACTTCATGAGGTTTTTTTATATAAATTTGGTTCTGTCTCTACACTTCATGTTCTTTCCAAACACATTACCACATTTCCACTTTCATACCTACCAAACATCTAAATACACGCTATATTAAATGACAATAATATAACTCATATAAAACGATATCTAAAGGCAATTACCTATTGATGCGGGCTTAAACAGAGCGCTTCTAACTCCGCTATTGTATCAAAAGATAGCGGTTATTAGTTGCTACGAATACTCGTTTTTCCTGTAGTGACACCAGTTTCCATCACCATCACACAAAACTCCACCAGCAGCTGCCAAACCTAAATTAGCTCTTGATTCTCCACAACTATTGAGTTTAAAACCAATTATCTACTGGTGCCATCCAACCAATCAATTTCATAACTCTACCAACTATTCCAATCTGATCTATTGATTATTTAAACACCATACAAACTTCATGAGGTTTTTTTATATAAATTTGGTTATGTCTCTACACTTCATGTTCTTTCCAAACACATTACCACATTTCCACTTTCATACCTACCAAACATTAATTACAAATATTGTTGGCCAGGGTTCAAAAATGGAATCCATATATATCATCACTCAGATTAGAAAAAAGATATGGTAATAAATAAAACATGTTTCTTCCTAGACAGGATGATGCATGTTTAGATGCCTTTTATTATTGGACAATCGCACAAAATATGTAAGGTTTGTTCTTCTGGGCCTTTACAAACTTGACACACCTCAATTTCTGAAAGATGTCTCTTATGTCGTTCCATGTGAGTCATCAAAAGTTGGTTACCTATCAACCATAGAAACATCTTCTCTTTCTCCACCACTTTTACCCTCCAGATATACTTTAACAACTGCTCTGTATCCTTCTTTGACGAGAGATCATACGTAAGTAAGTCATAGGCAAATTTAACAGTGAATCATCCATCTGTCGTGCCATTCCAAGAGAATATGTCTTTAGCTTCTGTCCCGCTGTCAATAACTATTGCAGGGAGTTCAAGAATACACTCTGTCGGTACAAATGGGGTGATATGTGGAAGATCCCATCATCTACCTTCTACCCAGAGATCGTGAGCTTTCACCACCTTATAGCCCTCTAAGACATTACCTCTCAATAATAATCTCCACCAATGGTATTTCTTGTTGATAACAAGAAATGAATCAATTACTTATTCACTATTATAGGTTTCAATCAACCTTGTCATTGTAGTAAAAGAAGTCTAATTCATGCTTAAGGGGCTTAACACACAAATGATAACAGTTTAAAGTATAATCCAAATACATCAGGTTTTAAAAAGTGTCACTAGCAACCTAACAAGTAATTAGATAAGAAACAAGTAAAGGCAATTAAAATTAAGAGAAGAAAACAAAAACAGAGAAAACAAGCAAAATATAGTAAATTAATCAGCTAAAAAAGCATTAGACCCATGGGTTAAGGTCAAAGATGTGATAATGATCAATCAGTAATAAGGGAATGCTTAACAAGATATGAAGAAAAATCGTAAGCTAAAGGATATCAAGGATAGACAAATTCATTATCATAAACTAACCATATGCTAATCATGCTTAAATCATCAACTTTCATTGGATCAAAACAAGATTATCATGCATAAAGAATAATCATTTTTACTAACTAAACATCCTAGCACCATGTCGCAGCGTACGACCTTGTGAACGGTCAATTAAGGAACTTTTAGGGTTCTTAGAGACCGACATCAGGTCCCCCGGGGTCAGTAGGATTCGACCCAGAATCAGAGGGTGGATCCGGAAGAACATACTTTGTGAGGTAATGAACGTTGAAGACATCAGAAGTGGTGATGTCTGATGGAGATTTACAAGATACACATTGTCGTTTATCTTGGCTAAGACTGTGACTGGCCCGATCTTCTTGGAGTTGAGCTTGTTATAGGCACGTAAAGGCATGCGATCGCGGGTTAAGTGAACCCATACCAAGTCGCCAGTATCAAAGATCAGATGATGGCGATGTGAATCAGTGGCAGCTTTGTACTTTGCGGTCAAAGCTTCCAGCTGCTATGTGGACTTGACATGAGTATCGAGAATGGCATCGACAAAGACAGACGCATCTCCATGAATGTGGGTATGATCTGGAAGGGAAGAAAGGTTGACCGGGGCCTGAGGAAGCATACCATATATGACCTGAAAAGGACAAAACCGGAGCTCCGATTGACGCAACGGTTATAAGCAAATTCGGCCTGTGGGAGAAGGGAATCCAAGTTGTGATAGCATCACCTACTAAACAACGCAAAAGATTGCCAAGTGACCGATTAACAACTTCCGTTTGTCCATCTGTTTGAGAGTTATAAGCCGAACTCATATCCAAACTTGTGTTCATGTACTTCCAAAGAGAACGCCAAAAGTGACCAAGAAAACAGAGAGTCTTGATCAGAAATGATCGAAGACGGAAGACCATGTAATCAGTAGATTTCTCAAAAGAAAAGAATGGCAACCTGAAGAGCATCCGTCATCTTCTTGCATGGAATAAAATGGGCCATCTTAGAGAAACGATCCACCACAACGAAGACAAAATCAAAACCTCGTTGAGTACGCGGAAGGCCAACCAAAAAAATCTATGCTAATGTCTGTCCAAGGCTTCGTTGGAACCGGTAACGGCATATATAAACCAGTATTAGTCGAATGGCCTTTAGCTTGTACAAATGTTACACACCGCTCAACAAAACGCTCTACATCACGTTGTAAGAAAGGCCAAAAGTAAGACGTAGAGACCAAGTGCAAAGTTCGATCTCGGCCGACATGCCCTTCCTGATGCAACTCTGATATCAGTTTGACCCATAAACTACAGTCGGGAATACAAAGCCTATTATTGCAAAACAGGAAACCATCTCAAAGAGTATATACGGAGTTGGAAGTCCTGCGGATGTATCATCAAAAACTTTCCCGAAAATGGATCAGAGGCGTAAAGGTCAACAAAGGAACTGAAACCAGGGACGCTGGCATGCATTGTGGCGAGTAAAAAATGCCTGCGGCTAAGGGGCATCGGCAACTTGGTTAAAGGATCATGACGTGTGTTTAATAAAAAACGTAAATTGATGCAGGTAAGCTATTTAAGAAGCGTAGCGCGACGAGACTTTTTCCTGTGTACTTAAGTGTTTTAAAGCATCATTGTCTGTACGCCCGGTGAAAGAGGTTGCCGATGTGAAAGAGGTTGCCGATGTTAGTGTTTAACAGCCTGTACAATGGCATAAAATTCAACATCATATGTGCTGTAACAGAGACAAGAGTTGAACAACTTCTCACTAACAAAAGTAATAGGGCGATTATACTAACTTAAAATCGCACATATACCCGTTTTTGAAGCATTTGTATGCAGCTCAAAGACTTCAGTGGAGTTAAGAAGAGTCAATATTGGTGTAGAGCAAAGCTTTTCCTTGATGATGTGGAATGCATGATCATTTGCCGGAGTCCAGGAGAACTTGCCGTCTTGAATACAATCAGTGCTAGGAGACATAAGACTACTGAATTGAAGAACAAAATGGTGTTAGAAGTATGCAAGACCGTGAAAGCAACGAGGGTCAGTAATTGTTGTCGGAGTAGGCCAAGAGCATACAGCTTCGACTTTGCTTGGATTGATAGATAAGCCTTAATTTGAGACAATATACCCAAGAAAGTGGACCTATGAAACACCAAACGACACTTCTTCCATGTTGCAAAGAACTGATCACGGCGGAGGACAGAGAGGACATCACACAAGTGTCTGACATGGTTAGTGAGAGAGGAACTAAGATGAAAATTTCATCGACATAAACCACCTTGCCAATAAAAGTGCAACACTTGATTCATGACGCGCATACTTGGGGTGTTAGATAAACCGAAATGCATCACTGTCTATTCAAATAGACATTCACTTGTTTTAAATGCTGTCTTCCATTTTTCGCCTGATGGTAACCATTTTGTAAGTCCAATTAGGAGAAGATAGACGCCGAACCAATTTGGTCAAGTAAGTCATCCAGATGCGGAATAGGAAACCGATAGTGAACTGTTATTTTGTTAATATATTGACTATCAACGCACATCTGACATGTTCTCTGTCTTTTTTAGGAATAAGTAAGGCTAGAACCGCACAGAGACTTAAGCTCTCGCATATGAAACCCTTTTGAAAAAGTTTTTCTATCTGACGATGAAGTTCCTCATGTTCTGACGGACTCATACGATAATGGGAATGATTAGGAAAAGAGGCTTCAGGAACAAGATCAACGCGGTGTTTAATATCACACACAGGTGGTAAACCGACATGGAGGTCATCTGGGAAGACATCTGCAAATTCTGTCAGAATGCTAGCAACTGGTGGGTGTACTGATGGAGTGATTGGAGACGCTGGAGAGAGCATGAGGAGGATAACCATGCATGTATCACACATTAGACTTTCAAAAGGAGCATGTTATAGGAGAAGTACAGAGGCGGTTGGAGCAGTTGATGATGTTAATGTTGCAGATGGTGAGGCGAGTGAGGCAGGAAATGTGGGTTTTAACACAAAATTTCAATTGTTAAATCGCTATAAGTGTTAAGGAACCCATCATGGATGACACGGAGTTCAGACTCCCATGGGCATCCTAAGAGTAGATGGCAATCATCCAGTAGTACAATATCACAATAGGTTTTACCATGATAAGCATCTCCAATTGAAAAGGACACCATTGTTCTCTTTGTGACAGGGAATTCATTGTGTTGTTGCAACCAAGCGAGCTTGTAAGGAGATGGATATGTTTCTTCAGGTAAAGCAAGCTTCTTAACTGCATCAGCCAAAATTATATTCTCAGAACTCCCTGAGTCGATGATGAAGTGGCAAACTTTGTCGTTGATAATACATTTTAAATGGAAGAGATTATTCCGTTGCGATGTGTCGGAGGACTATGAGGAGCTAAGCATGACCAGCGAAGCATTAGTAAGGGGCCGCTGACCAACCTCACCACAAGAAAAACCAAGACGAGCTCTGTTTGGACAAGCTGATTGGCGGTGACCAACCTCACCACAAGAAAAACACTGGAGGCCACCTGGGCGTGTTTATTTCTGGTGATCAATAGGTATGATGGCTGACTCTGGTTTTGTTGTTATATTATCATTTGGAGTTGTTGAAGTAGCTGCACTGTTGGAGGGGAGATTGTCTAATCGATCCCCAAGCCTGGAATCCATCACCAGATTGTGCTTCAATGGTGAGGGCCTATTGGTGAGCTTCTGAGATGGACTGGGGTCGAAATAAATTCTAGGTGAACTGAATTTGTGGTCGTAGACCTCCAACAAATCTAATGACCAATTGTTGTTCTGAATCCTGAATTTTCACGCGATTGATCATCTTGAAAATTTCAGTCGCATATTCATCTACAGATCAAGTTTCTTGTCATAGGTTCTGAAATTTCTGGAACATTAATTGATCGTAGTTGTAAGGCAAAAAAAGTTATCTTCATCTCATGCTTCAGTTTATCCCACATGTATAGATTTTCCAAGACAAGCTCTAGTAGTCTTACTCTGTAACACCATGCCGCTGCCCGGTCGCGAAATCTGATTGCAATAAGGGCCACATATCGTTCGAGGGGGATTTGTTTGAAGTCGAGAATTTCATCTACGGTCACAACCAATTACGTAATTCCTCTGTGACGATTGACCCATGAAACTTTGGGATTTCAAGTTTGAAACTTGATTTCCATGTAAAGTCGTTGCGGTCGTCGTCTGAATCTGAATCAGTGTTGTCATTATTGTGGCGTTGGATGGGTTGTTGACAGAGTGGAGTGAATGGATTATCGTCATCAATAGTTTCGTCATTGTTATTAGGTTGATCTTGACGTCTATGGTGAATGGTGGGGGCTGTTTGTTGAGCTGTTAAGGTGGCCATAGCCGTAGTGAGGGCTGTGATTTGAGCTTGAAGATCACTAATGGATTGTTGAGTAGCAGGAGCATCGTCTTCAGCTAGTTCCTGAGCACAAGTTTTATGAACCATCGTAGCGGGTTGAGAAGGTTTTGGAGTGTATCAGAACTCTGATACCAACCTGGCGCAGCGTACGAACTTGTGAACGGTCAATTAAGGAAATTTTAAGGTTATTAAAGACATGTTCTTGGATCAAACAAGAGTTTCTTTCAATAGCTTCTTGAATCCAACTTCATGTTTGATGAATTTAATCAAGTCACACAAGGTATGAAAAGCTAAAGCTCCATATTGTTATTAAAAGTTATGCTCATACGAGAGTTACTAGCTCTTTTTATATAGCAAATACAAAGACAGAATTTAACTTTAACAAGGAAACTATCCTAACCTAAAAAAAAGGAAACATCAAAACTTTATCCTATTAGAAAAGAAAATTTGAAAGATGATAATTCAAATTATCATGTTGACGCCAGTCTTTAATGATGTCGCTGCATCACATCACCTCTCATTGGCTAGCATGCAAAGCTCTCTAATGATTTGGTTTAGGCATTTCATCAAACACTTATGATGCAAATAAAACTCTAAGCTATAGAAATAGAGATTTTGGCTCCATCCTAGCATAAAGACTAATCAAAAGAGAATAAAATGAATAAATAAGCATAAACAAATCATAATGACCTCTTAATAATCTACCTAACCCATGAATCTAATAAGATAACTACTCACTAATCATAATGAAAATACACAAATCCATGTTGGATATAATCATAATCAAAAGATTAGAAAGATTAAATAAAAGAAGAATAAAGATTAACAAAGATCAAAGGAAAACTTGCATTAAATTTAAAACAATATCCAGAAGGTTTTTTGTTTAGCCAAGAGATAAAAAGATGTTCTCTACTTAGTTTTTGAGTCTATTTATAGTATAAATAAAGAAACTAGGTTAACTCAACAAATCTGTGCTTAACCAATAGCCAAATAGGCGTAAAACACGGAGGCAACGCTGTTTAACGCTCCAATTAGGCATAGAAATTGTTGCCTGGAGGTTGGATATAGGCCGCTGTGGTTATGCTGGCAGTCTCCATTCAGCCAATGGGGAGACTGCTATTGGTTTGAGTCAGGCTGCTGGGAGCTCCTGAATCGACTTTCTCCAGCGGTTGGGGCTTCACTTGCTCGGTTTTGTCGCTGTGGTTACACTGGCGACCTGCATCTGGCTGCTGGCTACATCTTTTCTTCTTTTCCTCCCATTTTTGGCACCAATCAATTCCAAATACTTCCAAAGTAGATAGACCATCTCTCCAACACCTGCTTGAGACAAAATCACACAAATGCAACCTAGAAATGCCTATATGATGTGAAAATGATAAAAAAATAATAGAGAAAATGAGTTTAAAACTATCAAAAATGTATAAACATCACTTACACCCCTGATCACTCCAGAAATTAATTCTACCACCATCACCAAGTACCCGGTGCTGCCCTTAAACCACTACCTCATGAAGATATACACAAATACTCCACCATGTGCTATATCAATAACTCTTCGTATCACTCCAAGAATAATCCTGAATTTCTCCAACACCATATTTTCTTCTTACAACTCTTTCCCATAAACTAGAATGATCACGGAGGACTCTCCACCTAACTTTAGTGAACCTCAACATGTTACTCTTCCAGCCTGAGAGACGCAAAGAAACGTTTTCCAAGACCTCTCGAAAGGTCTCCTTGTTTATATTTTTTTTGAAGGATATGCATCCTTCAATATTTACCAAATCATTAGTAGGTTGAATTTCACTTTCCTCACTGATGTCAGTCCCTAAATTCTGGGTCACATTCTTAGAAAAAAGATTTTTGACTTCTCTAGACTCACTTTCTGGCCAGAGGCTAAACAGAAGGATTCCATTATACTCATATCACTCTGACTTACACAACTGAGGCTTCCACGAATAGAATCAGATCGTCGGCAAAGCAGATATAGGATAAAAGATGCCAACCTTTAGATAATTTTATTGGTTTCCATTTCTTATCTAAGATAGATTCCTCAATGAATGACAAAAGCGATGGATACAGAGGACAAACACTCATGGTGATAATGGATCCTCTTGTCTCATACCTCTATGCAGTTTAAAAGGATATATATTTTCTTCATTCCATAGAAGACTCATAGATGGTCTCATCACACTTTGCATTATCCAAAGTGTGATGAGACCACTTTCTTAGAAAAAAGATCTTCAACTTCTCTAAACTCACTTTCTGACCAAAGGCTAAACAGAAGGATTCCATCACACTCTGAATCACTCTGAATTACCCAACTGAGGCTTCCACTAATGAATCAGATCATTAGGAAAGCAGATATGAGATAAAAGAGGCTCATCTCAAGATAATCATATTGGTTTTTATTCCCTATCTAAGATAATTTCCTTAATCAAGTGGAAAAAGCTATCCATGCAGAGGGCAACAATCATGGTGATAATGGATCCCCTTGTCTCGGTTTTAAAAGAAATGTATTTTCTCCATTCTACAGAAGACTCATAGATGGTCTCATCACATTTTGCATTATCCAGGAGACCAATGTATCGGAGAAACCAGCAACACATAAGGTATTTCCCAGAAAGGCCCACTGAATCTGACTATAGGTTTTCTCGAGGTTCAATTCCAAGAGGATCCACCATCTCTTTCCAGTCTTGTGCTTCATAGAATGCACTGTTTGTAGATTGTGACAGTTTCAAGTGTTAAAAATTCAAAAATAAATATTATAACAGAATATCCAACTTCATTTCAACAACTCTGTTAAAAAATTGGTTGATAACCATCAGGACCTAGGGCATTGAAGCTCCCCATGTGTTTGTAATTTCTTTTTCCGAGAATGATCTGTTGAGTTCCAATTGCTCCGGTCTTGCTAATCTCACAAAATCCCTCGTCGGCAATAGATTAGTGTCTTCTTAACATCATCAAGAGAGTAGAGATGTGTAAAGAAGCTCAGAGCTAGGTTCTCTAACTCCTGATTACGCGACATCTAATTCCCTTCCATATCCTTTAGCAAGCCTATGTGATTCCTTCTACGTATGTTATGGTAAAAGTGTAGAAAACATTTGTATTTTCGTCTCAATGTACCATCTGTTTCTATCTCAATTTTTGGAACAATAACATCTCTTCTTGTGCCAAAACAACATCAAACTCCTTCGTGATAGAAACCAGGACATGGAACCGGGGCAAAACCGGAGGATAAGACGCAGCATGTACTAGAGCATGAACCACCAGGCAAAAGAGCTGGAAATCGGACTAAGGAGCCAGGAAGAAGGATTGCTTGAGAAGATTAAGACTTTGCTCGATGGAATCAGAGCATGCACCATGACCCGCACCCGGAGGATCCAGACGCTGATCGTACCGTTTATTGTTTCAACCCACAGTCATTCAGAGATGAGTTTATCATGGAGTCACAACCAAACGATCGAATCTATTGACCATTTGAGGTTATTTATTAACCAAATTTACGAGATAGGGAGAATGGTCCAGCCATAATCACTTTAGCCCGAGGAAAACATGATGAGCATCAATACAGCACCCTTCCTGGTTTTGCTTGGCATGACAGACTGTCCAATGGGGCTAAAACACTGTCGGAAGCTTGGGAATGGGACTTCGAGGAAATTCTGGAGTTTTACTCTGAGCAAAAATCCAGGGAAAGGTTACTTCGACTCAAAGAAGATATCAGATCAAGTCATATCTCGATTAGCTCAGGCAGAACAACTTGTGGTCCACGATCCAATCGTTTGCATCATTCGGACTATCGAGCCAAATTCTCGTCAGTACATGTGTGGGTAGCCGAGGGGTCATTTTGACCAAAGCGTGTGGATTGAATAGTTTTATTGACTAAATTTAATTCTTAGCTTTAGTCTATTTTCTATGCCAAAAAAGTCTATGTCTCTCTATTTTTTTTACTACCAAACTCTATTTATATTCGATTTAATTATTCTAATAAGATTATCTTAGTTTTAATCTAAATTTTGAGAGTGGATCTCTTGTGTTCTTTCTGAACATTTCGTTTGCTGGTGTGTCAAATCCATCAGCCAAAACTAATTCTTAAGGTGTGTCATATCCTTGAGGGCAACCAGGTAAATCAGGGGTCAGATTGCAACCTCTGTGCGTTCCCATCGATCCACATCATCTTATCTCAGTTCCTTGCTGAGTTGAAGGCGTATCACCACAATCTTAAGAGTTTCGGTCATTGGTGTTTTATTACTTCGGAAGGAGATCGTCCCTCATTAGTAGATCGTCGGTTTGATGTTGATAAATCAACTCCTGAACCTCTTGAATCTCTCGAATAAATTTCTCTTTCCGTTGGATCCCATCACCAAACACTTCTTTATTTCACTTTCTCATAAATACCTACAGCTTTTTTAAAGTCTCACGTGTGTTAATATTATAATTCCAAGATGTTTCCAGAAGTTCTTTGAATCGAAGGTGACTTAACCACACAGCTTCAAATCAAAAGGGCCTCCAATGAGCATCAACCTCCATCTTTGGAACAAGCTGAACATAGAGAGAGGCATGATCATACGCAAGGAACGACAAATGAGTCACCACTATGTCTTACCATAACAATCGAGAATAGGCACAACACAGAACATAATATAGTCATTTAGCCAACAAACAAACATTCCTCGTTAACTCATTTCCACGTGTACATGTTTCCACAGAACCCCATAATGATCAGAGCTAGGTGAAATATCTCCATTTCTTCCAGCTCGTTCATTGATACGAATAATAGTATTGAAGTCACCTCCAATAACAACTGGGCCAATAGCATCCCCGATTACCTCTCTCAGGAAAACCCAGAGACTACTTTGATGACTTATTATAGGTGTTGCTTAAACCAGAATCAGGTTTAAGACTTTTGTGCCTTTAACCACTTTAGCATAGATGAACTTATCAAATGATTCGACGATCTCAACTTCACATATTCTTGATCTCCAGAGTGCCCATACATTTACTCGATACGAGTTAAAAAAACCTAAATCTCAGCAAATTCACCCGCGTTTTCCTTGTTAACATAAGTTTCAAACACCACAAAAACATCAGTATTAGATTGTTTAAGGAGACAACGAACTGACTCTTAGAATTTGGATTAATTAGTCCTTCGACAGTTCTATAGATTGCAATTTAACATAGATATTAGATAGAATATCAGAATATGAGAGGAGGTATGTTAATCAACATGATATCCCAAATCTGTTTCTTATGAAACTCCAACGGCCAATAACCTTAAATTAGATGAGGACTCCTTTTCCCATCTGATTACCAGTAATTTCTGCATTTCTGTGTTGAATCAATTCCACATAATCTCATTCTCTGATGCAGAACAACCTCTACTCTCTCCAGACAATGTATCTCTATTCTGAGTCATTTTCCACTACCCGTCAACTCATTTTCTCAACTACCAATATTATATCAAATGCGTTTTGGATTGTAAAAAAATGGTAAGTATTTCAAACAATCCTAAATGATTTTTAATTTAAAAAAATATACAGAAAATAGTGTGCATTTACGTTTAGTTAATGATAAACTAATGAAATGTACTGAAATTCTAAAATGTTGTTAAGTTTTATTCTAACTTTATTCTATTTTTTAATTTAAAATAAAATAATACTACTTTTCATTCTATATTTAAAATAATAATTTTTTACATTTGAAAATTATATAGGATTAAAAAAAACTTAATTAAAAATGCAGTTTAAAATTTTATAGTGTTGATTTGTGAAGATATCTTTAAAATGTGATGATTCTCTCATTTTATTACATAATTTTTTTGGTTTTCATTTTTGTTGATTACTAATTTACAGAATAATGAAATTGTATTTTCAAAAGAAATTCACAATTATTTACTGATAAATTATGGAATAAAAATAAAATGCAGAAAGGAAAACTTTGGTTTAGATAAAAGATAATTACCAAAAAAAAAAAAAAAATTGGTGTTGAATTGTTGATGTTAGGGAATAAATCCCAGTCCATTCAATTAAACTTATTAAGGAGTTAATTTTGGAAATCTCAAAACAGGCTAAAGACAGAAGTTATATATTTTCTCTTATTTTATTTTATTTAGTTGTCATTTTAAGGTTATCTACATAGAATAAAAAAATATTAATTGTATTATATTTTCAATACAAAAGCATAATTATCCATCTAAACACAATTCAATCATTAATAAATCAAATTGTGTAATAAAATTAATTATAAAAATAATAAATAATAAATTGTATTAAAAACTGAAGACGACAACTATTTTTTTTAAAAAAATTGTTCTCTCTAAAATAAAAATTAATCAAAATTGGATGGAATACAAATGAAGAAAAAAATAAAACGACAACCCTGAATTTAATAAAATGAATGATATGATTAAATCTACACAGTCAATACGAAGTAAACTAATGACTTGTAATGATTAGAAACCTATAACTATGAAATAAAACATTAGTAAATAAAAAACATTAAACATGATTTCAAGATATAAGAAAATAAATTTAAAGATAGAATATTCTCTACACATTCATAACATTTCTCGATTTATTTTCTCCCTACATTTTCCCCAATTCTCTTAGATGTAAAATCATCAATACTAATAATTAATTACTCCTTCATTTTTCATGTTTTTTCGATTCATGTTCCGCTCTTCACTTTGATTTTAATTTTGTTTATTACAATTTTTCGAATATTTACCTTAAAATCATCATTTTTTCTCTGTCCTAAAATAATTTCGATTACCAAACTATTTATATTTACAAATTTTGGTAGTTGTAGTTTATGATAATATAGTTGGATAAAAAAACAATAAAATCGAATTAACACAAACTGGATCCAAAAATACAGTTGGGACATCACAACATTTATGGCGGCATTCAATTGAATTGATTGCCACGCATTTTTCCAATATATCCTTGATATAAATATACATTTAATATAAATTAACACAAAAACAGATAAATGAAAAGCTTTCTCCTACATAATCTGTCAATCTTCTTTCCATGTTTCCCTGTTACCATCCTTTTCGTTCACTTCTAATAAAGAACCTTCAGCTAAACCCTTTTTAAAAGAAGTAATCTCTACTCTCCTAAACATATATAAGATCATTTTCGTTTAAGCTTTTTTCTTTAATATTATGACAAACGAAGCAGCTTTGAGATCATCAATGGTAGGTCTTGCAGTGGTGATGGTGGTAGTATGGTTATGGACACAGTCTTTAAAGAAGACTGCTGTTACTTACGCCATCGGTGTTTCTCTGGTTGCCGGCATAGTTTTGCCGGATTGGGACTTCTTTGATCGGAGTTTCTCTAGGTGGCCCTACCCTGTCACCGCCGAGGAAAGAGCCGCCGCTCTCTCCCGTAAATCCCGTCCAACAAGGTTACAATATATATTTAAACTCTTAGTTCCAATGACCAATAAAATTGTGTTAATCATGTGTATTCGTTGTATGCAAATTCCAATCTGCGTAATTTATATTATTAGATCCAAATATTGTAATTTATATTATTAGATTATTGCTCAACTAGATAAATGTGAAACTATATAACATGCAATGTGTGTAAAGTTACGGATTAGGTCTACAACTATAAGTAGTGCGCATTTCTGCCATGAATTAGGTTTAATTATTTATATATGTGATATAGTATATATTTATTTAGTCAACTTAATTATATATGATGTATCTGTAAATGGTAAGCAGGTTTAGAGTGTACCCTATGAGGATGGTTCTTTACGGCACGGTGTACGGATATGCAGTGTATAGGTGGTGGATGTTTATGACGAAATGAAGCCAATTTGTTCCATCTTTCTGTATGTTAAATGTTGATCAACAACTTATGTTAGGTTTTTTTCATTCATATAAATTTATTTTCGTTTTGAATAACATGTAAGTCCTATTCAAACCAAAAAGGAAAATATAAGACCCATTGCATATATTGGTGTCCACAAAAGATGAATAAAGTTGTAAATTGGATATTGGTCAAGTTGTACTGAAATTTTTGAGGCAAAAAGAAAATAAAACGTAAACTGGTACAACTCTGAGAATTTATTGTAAGAAAAACTTTGAGCCATATGAAAAGAAAAATGACCATGTCGACGCAAGTTAAATTGTATAGTATTTCATGTTCTCATTAGATAAGTTGTAATGCTGACTACAAATTTGGTAGTCTAGTGGTAGTATAAATGATTGGGTCTCTTATACCCCGAAGTCAAACCTCTTTTGGATTAGAGTGTTAATTTATGAGAGATTATGGGCCAAAGTCTTATAATGCTATAATATTTATTTTCGATAATTTTAATTTTGTTTAGATTTTCTTCAGAAGTCGACCTCTGTAAAATTCATTTTTTCTCAACAACTAATAGGCTGCAACTTTTTTCAATGACTTTTTTTCCTAGTTGTATACTACTATATATGTTTATATATATATATATATATTATATATATATATAGTAACTTTTCCTTTGATGTATTATTTAGACTGATGAACACAAGTACATACCAACAAACCAGATTCAAAAATTAGCGATAAACCAATCGAGGGTTACATTGAATGTGTGAATGACTTGTGTAATAATGTATGTGAAAATGATGTTATTTTTGAATTATTCTAGTGTAAATTACTACATTATACATATGACCGAATGTCTGACACTGATTGCAGTAGAAGTTCAGTATTTTCAACTTCGTACACGATCATTTATTTCTCTTACCACGCACGGCATCTTTCGTTAAAGCAAAAAGGGATTCAATAAAAAGTTTTTGAGAAAATTAGGTTTTGTTTCTTATTTTACTTCACTCTAAAATGGAAAAGAACATGCTTCCAAATACTTTCAAGTGATGAGTTAGGCATCATCGTTTAAAAGTTTTAGTGTTTGAGATGAACTACAAGAACTGGCATGTGGCTTTATAAATCTTCATTCGATAATATCCCAAACCCGAAACAAAAAATCCTAACAGACGATTAAATGAACATTTTACCACCAAATTCTACTCCATATCAAAGATCTTTTTGTTAAAAAGTTAAAACACAAGTTCACTTATGTTTTCAATAAACTTCTTCTTCTGAATTCACAAACAAATGCTCTGTTCTTTCTAGTAACCAAGAAGCAAGCAAGTAATGCTTGCTATTAACACTTGAATATAGAAACAAAAGAATACAATATAAACTTACCGAACATGGGACTTTCATGTTAGGATCAAGTTTGATATTACTCCAACAGACTTGTAATATCTCTCAATTGCCTTTAAATTGGTGAACGGTTTGGCGTTTGCGATATCTTTAACGCCTTGTAGAATAGAAAGATCCTTCCCACCTTATTTATTAAGGAAAGACTTGTACGATGAAGGAAGACTCTCTTCCTTTCAAATGTAAGCAGACCTGAAGAAAACACACAATTAGAGCATTACTAGTAACATCTGAGCCATGTTTTTGAACCATTTCTCTAGAATTAGGATTCAAAAGCCTAAAATCATTGTAGGGAAGAAGAGAAAACATACAAAATCTGTGAAGAATAGAGATACATGAGAAACAAGTCACCATGTTTCCAAGTAAGCGGTTTGCAAACCGAACCAAACCGTTGCTTTTAATACCGCACCGAGACGCAAGAACAGCTGCACGCATCAATATGTAAACAGCCAGACTCGTGTGTGTTGTGTTTTGGCCCTGTGAGAAGCATCGATGGACCAGCCACTAAACCAGCAAACAGAGCCCTCCATTTTGCAGTTCTGGTTATTCAGAGAAAACACTTCACAGTAATCAAACGTTTTCCCATACACTTAAAAAAAGATCAAAGATAGTGTGGGACATGCCTTTGAAGTCCTGCAATAGCACAAATAGCTTCATCTACGGAGACAAATGTACCAGCAAAAGTCCCCAGAAACAATCCGTATCTTAACGTTTCCTTAATCCCCAAGCCAGTTACTTCACTATTCGTGAAATTTTCGGTTCTCCTAAACCGATAAATTCCAAGATTCAGATACAGCAAAAACCGGAAAACTTTTCCAAAACTATAAATTCGAATTCCGGTTTTCTCACAATACCGATTGATTCATACAGCAAAAATCAATATTACAAATTCGAATTCCGGTTTTCTTAAATTGGATAAAAAAATGAATGATCACTACAAGTCTACAATATAGCCCCTGATTGGGGATATAACTGTTGTGAGTCTTGTGACTGAAGACTCTTTACTTTAATTATATAGTTTAAGATTAATTTTGTTTTATTTACCTTTAAAGCATATTAAAAATATATCTAATTTTCATGAAGGTGCAAGCTAATTGCATCATTCTTTTAGTTTCCCAAGGTTTTCGTTTCCAAATTCAAGTCGGTTTGGTAAACCGTCGCCAAAACCAATGCTTCTCCCAAACTTGATAGATAGAATCCACATGGATCCCTCTAGTCTCCGGCAAAAACATCACGACAAACACCGTCATTAACAAGACCCAACTACCGTAAAACAAGAACGCACCATACTTGAAACGGCAGAGGATGGCAAGGAACGTCTGAGAGAGAACGAACGTTATGGCGAAATTCACGGCAACGCTTAAGCTCTGACCAGCTGGTCGTAACTTGAGCGGGAATATCTCACTCGGGACCAGCCAGCTCAGTGGACCCCATGACCAACCAAATCCAGCTGCGTATACGCACAACAAACCCACAACTGTGACGGCGTAGCCCTTCGTCATTTCCCCCTCTCGGCCAGCTCCCACTGTTGCCGCTAATAGCACAGCCACTGCCACCTGTACATGAGAGAGTTAGCGACTCGTTTTAATGTCCATGTTGCTCGGACCAAACACATGTTCTCGCTGTTTCGTTAAAAACTTACCTGACAGACAAACATCTGAATACCACCAGCAATGAACAAGAACCGTCTACCAAACCGGTCCATAACCATCGTTGAGACAAGAATGGAACCGAGATTAACCAACCCAAGTATTAACGTCGCAATTAGAGCCGGACCAGAACCAAACCCGACAGATCTAAACAGAACCGGCGCATAGAACGCATTAACCGTTATCCCGGTTAACTGTTGAAAACAAGGTATCGCCACAGCAACTACAAGCTGAGGTCTGTACCTTCTCTCCAGTAACGTCCTAAAAGGCTCGACTCTAGCTTCTCTAGCTAACTGGCTCGACTTAACCAGCTCTGCTAGCTCAGCTTCCACGTCAGCACTGTTTTCAGCGCCACGTATTTTAAACAGCGATACTCGAGCATGATCGTGTTTACCACGTAATAGGAGGCTAGAAGGCGTATCGGAGATGAGTAGACATCCAACGGTCATGATCAAGGCTGGTAAAGCAGCGAGGCCGAGTGAAATACGCCAACCATTGCGGTGGTTGGCCGTAAAGTAGTTTAACAAATTGGCTGCTACAACTCCAACGCCGATAAAGAACTGAAAGCCGGAATTGAAGGCGCCACGCCACTGCGGTGGTGCTACCTCCGATAGATACACCGGTGCAGCCTAGAGAATTAGAATTTCTTTATTAAACTGTAACCGTTAAAAACCAAAGCATATCTAACTAAAATGCTTAAACCGATCTAAATCGAACCTAACGTTTGTTGGTATGGTTTGATTAATTGTAAACTCCGTGAGAACCGAACTATTTTAGTGTAACCAAAGTACACCGAATCGAACGAACATGAATTTCATAAATATACATGCAATGTAATACAAAGATATAATATGATATAAACCATCATTTATTTATGTTTGTTTTTTCAAATTGAAAACCAAACCGAAATGTATGGTTTTAGACTTTAGTTTTTCGTAAAGCCAAAGAAAAGAAAACTAAACCGAAACCAAATTATAAACCGGTTACTTATCTATAGACATATATGCACATAATTTAAATAGATTCTGGAATATGATGAGATTGGAATATACATACTTGGTTGGTGAAGCCAACACCAAATCCAAGAAAAATCCGTCCTGAGATAAGCATGGCGATGTTGGCAGCGAAGCCATTGATGACGGCACCAAAGAGGAAAGTCAAACCGCCAAGAATCATGGTGGTGCGGCGACCGTAAGCTGCCGTGAGACAGCTAGCCACTAATGAAGCGACTAAGCCAGCAACATAAAGGCTTGATGTGAAGGCCGTTAGAAGTTCACTGTCATAGATGCAGTAAACATTTGGCTTAGCTTCCGAAGCCTTTTTAAGAACCGATGGAAAGAATTTCTCAAGAAATGGCATCATTGTTGTCACACCCCCTTTGGTAAAATAAAAATAAAAAATCAAAGAAAATTTAGTTAAAACGTTTAGTTTCATGTCTTCCTTTGAAACTTGTTCTTTTTCTTCGTTAAATTATAACCTGAGATTCCAATGTCGTATCCAAAGATGAGACCACATGAAGCGGCCACAACGCATGTCATGAAAACTCCAGCTGTGATCTTGACGTCTATATTGCCACTAGCCCCGGCAACATCAAGAGCTGATCCTCCGATAGCCATTTTGTTTATGTCTTACGCAAGCATTTCTAAAACCAATGAACAAAGATATATAGTACATTAAAGAGGGCTTTTAGGTGACTCGTTGGTCAGTTGGCGTGTGACTTGATGGTGAAAAGTGTGCAACCACTTATTCTTAGTTAACGGCATAACCAAAAAATATAATAATTAATTCCTAATTTGCTGTTTATGGGTGTAAATGGTTGTTAGTTTTTAAAATATCCCAAATGAAAAAATAGAATACAAATAAATGGAGTGGTGGAAACTTCATTCCATTCAATGTATTCATGAACTTTTTATATTAAATAAATGGTTTATAATTTTAAGGATATACATATATACATATAAATTTATGTATATTTTATTTTCCTTCAGCCACATCTCATAACTTCCATCCTGACTATTTGATCCAGAAACTTTCATTTCAACAAAACCTCTAAACATATACTCTCTCCGTTTCATTAAGTTAGAGTTTTTGAGTTTTTCACACACTTTAAAAACAAATGGAAAATACCAAATCTAACCTCATCATACTACCATATTTTCATATTAGTACATGTCTTTTCTATTTATTTTAACTGTTTTAATTAGATAAAGGAGTAATAATTAACTATTTTAACAAGTATCGATACCATCAAAATACTCAATAAAGAGAGAAGTGCAAACGACATGATACGTGTATAGACTCACACCATTTTAATTTTCAAAATAACTCCACAATCATTACGAGTAAACAAAACTAATTCATTTGAACTAAACTTCTACTCCATTTATTTAATCAATCACTCCATAGTAATCAGATTCATATTAGACCAATACAAGTTCTTCAGAAAATTTTAAGTACGCAAAATATTCAATTTTACTTAAAATCCAAAGAAGTGAAAACGTTTCATATTATTGTTATCATGTTTCTTTTATGGTTAGATATTGGACTGATAGGAAAACAACGTTTGTTTTTTGTTATATCTCACCTTTCAGTAAAATAAATTAAAATATAAAGAGGAAATGGTATAAAAAAGAATATTATAATCTAAGTATATAAAACGTAAACCATGAGTTTGATTAAAAACTGTTTTTGTTATTAGCTTGAATTGATAAGGGTAAAATAAGAAAATATGTGAGAAAATTGTATTGGAAATGCAAAAAAACCTATCTTCATGAAACAAATAAAAAACTCAAAAAATCCAATATAGTGAAACAGAGGAAGTAAGATAAACAGTAAAAATTCAGAAAATACAAAATAACTATAAAAGAATTTTGGGAAAATTAGTAAACAACATGTAACAATACTTCGTGCGAAATGCAGATTATCCCTAGTTTTGAATAAAAGAAATAAAATACAAACAAATGGAATAGTGAAATTTATTTTATTTCATTCCTTGTATTCTAACAAGTTGCGTATAACCACCATTCTAATGTGTTTCTAAAAAAAAAAAAAACTCCACCGTCTATACGCTTAGATTGATGCCCGCTTAGACGGCCGAAAGCATCTTGACACCTTAATTTTGGAATCGTGATGATGAGTAAATCAACTACGTTTTGATTTAGGCATTCAGGCTTTGAATGGTGGTGTAAGAGAAGTGTAGTTCACCCATATAAGCAGTTCTCCTACTTTTAATTTGCCATTCATCATTTTTTACTTTTCTATTTTATTTAGTGGGAGAACTGCATGCAGTTCAATTTTTTTTGTCATTTATGTAAAAAGCAGGAGAACCACATGTATTTTTGTCCACCACATATTTGAAGCAGTTCATCCACTTTTATGTACTGTTCACGATTTTTTTTTTTTTACATATTTAACTTT
>KE156261.1:47828-60260 GCA_000411075.1 Sisymbrium irio | reverse complement strand
TTTGGCGGTTTTAATGACGTGGATAAGTGTTTTAGTGATGTGGATTTTTTAATTAAAATTAATCTCTATTAATGTAAAATAATTAAGGGTGTTTTTCGTAATTTACTAGGGGTGTTCAAGTATTTGAGCAATTTTTGAAAGTTTTGTAGTAGTCTAGTCATATATGCAAAGTTTGATGGTATATGAGCAATTTTTCCTGAAAATAAAAGTGTTTAGTCTTTTATACTTAGGTTTAGGCTAAAACAAAAATAACTCTTGCACTTCTACCTAGTGCACGCAATTAATGATGAAATAAAATGAAAGACAGTCTAAAATAGACCCTTGAGCTCCTTTTCCTTTCCTTGCATAAAAATGTCTTGGTCGGTCCATTTTT
Source organism: Sisymbrium irio (assembly GCA_000411075.1). Lineage (NCBI taxonomy): Eukaryota > Viridiplantae > Streptophyta > Magnoliopsida > Brassicales > Brassicaceae > Sisymbrium > Sisymbrium irio. The sequence goes on along the minus strand of KE156261.1, from coordinate 59,887 downwards.
TATGCACAAAGGTTTGAATTCACATAAGCTTGAAAACACCGGTTTTGTAAGTAGCATAACTCTTTCAGATGAACACATTTGCATCTGATTCTTCTTTGAGGATCTTCGTAATTGAGCTGAGCACATTCTACAAGTGGTTTCATGCGTATAAACCTCGTGGTTTAAAAGTTATGAGTCCAAAAGTGAACGTGTATCTTTGTTGTTTCCCATCCCTCAAGCCAAGCATTCATGTTTTGTCGGTTTACTACCTAAGAGCGCATTAATATATGTCGAAAAATATTTGATAAGTTTGTGACGGTTAACCGAGAAGGCGAGATTGGAGTAAATTTTATTGGTAAAAGGCAGAGACAAATGTTAATCCGAAAATAGTCGACAAATGTAAGTGTTTTGCCGATAATTTTTATACGTCCTGCATAGCAATAAAAATTATCGACGAAGGGTTTCGTCGGAACAATACCGACAAGCACTCACGTGGTTACGAGAAATGTAGTACGATGTGGTTAAATTGTCGGAACTTAGCGACGAGATTTTAAAGTCAAAACTTTATCGGAAAAATTATATCAGGAACTTGTCGGTACTCATGAAAACTAACTTTGTCGGAAACATATCGGTAGTATTCACCGGTAGTTGATCCGTTCAATATAAGAGCCGACGAAAAGTGGAGTGTCGGTAAGGTAAGGACCCGGTTTTCAGAATAACGTGGTTAACTGCAGAGAAGAAACGTTTGGCAAGAAACCGTGAAGAAACAACTATTCTATCATTGGTTTTTATTGGCTAAGAGATGAATGTAAGGATCACCAACTTTTATTTTCCACCATTCGATAATATTAAATCCAATGACCATCATTACACACAAGTTTTAACATTTTTCTTTCACTCTTTCCTCTTCTTCTTCTGGTGAGGCCTCTTCTCTGCCCTTTCCTCCTTCTAGTCTTCTTCAAACATATTTCCTCTTCTTTTGTTTCTTTATTTTCTTCAGATCTAACATTTATTTTTTTCAGATCTGACTTTTATTTACAGATGCCACCGTTTGAGACCACCCAAGAATCTTAGTTGGAGAACTATTGGATGGGGATTTATATCAGGGGTATTTCTCTCATCTTATTTTGTTCATTCTCCAGATCTTTTGTGCTTCTTTCTCATGTTCACTGGTAGAACTCACTGTACTCATGAAATGGGGTTAACTGGGATTATTTTGACAGAGATTTTTTTTCTTTTTTAAACAGGGAAATTCTTGTAAAAGAAAAACGGAAGATGGAAGCCAAGTTCTTTCGATTCTTGAAGATTGAAGATAGGATATGTGGTTTGTAGCATATTTTAATATATCCAACGTTTGTAACATCTCTTATTTTTTTAATTTTTCTTTCCTTAATATATTGAATGTAATCTTTTTATGCAGTGTAAAATTTTAGAGTTGTTTACACAATATGATACTTTAACCCGCAAACTTACATATTAGAATACTTTAGGATTGAGGTGTACTTTCATTTTTTTCTTACCTACAGAAAGTAATTATATATAATCTTTTTACCTTCTTTTTTCCTAACATTTTTCATTGTTCATTTTTGATTTAAAAAGATATATATATATATATATATATATATTTTCCATAGTAAACTATTAATCATTTTTCTCTTTTGTTTGATAGTGTAGACATATCTGACAATACTCATCTATCCATCTATATCTATTTTAATATATTTTATAACATATGGACAAAGTTTAGTAAATATAAATTCTTTGGATGATAATACACAAATATAAAACATCCACAAATGATTATCCATATGGTCAAGGTTTTGTGGAGACTGATCGATATGTTGTCTTTTATCATCCATTATCGTGCTTAATACAAACCATTTATTTTTACTTACTTGAACAATAAAGAAGCCAATGTTTATTAACATGGATGGACAATAAATACTCATTCATTATATGTTATCCATAATATTTTGTCCATCAATGTTTTCATAAGACTATTCATCATATGTTGTCCATACGTTTATATTATTTTTAAATTGAAAATGAATAATTAAAATGCTAGGGGAAAATGGAAAATAAATTGTATATAATTATTTTTTGTATACAAGTGAATTTTTGATTTACTAACACAAATCAAAGCCAATTTACACCACATGCACAAAGTATTATTATATGATATTACTTTGTCAAAAAGTACCCCACAATGTAAATAACTCAAAATTTTACTCTGTTTGAAAATTATTTTATGTAATTTTGCTTTTATTATATTGATTGCTCGAGATAACTTAACTGGCCTAACTAATTTCATGGGAATTTATACTAATATGGTATACCCCATGATTCTCCAATGAACAAATCGAGTGACTCGATCTCCTTCTCGTCTCTCGATCGGACCTTCGTCGGTACTACAAGTTTCCCACCACGCCTTTCATCGGAAAAAGTTGGAACTTACCGACAATTTTTACTGACAACTATTCCAACACAAATATTTGTCGCTAAATTTTGATCAATTTCTGAGGACACCTCATTTTCGACACCCAAATTCCGAGGTTGCAATTTACCTTGTAACTTCGTCATTAAAAAACATTTCTGATAAACCAGTGACGATACTCTTCGTTGCTAGACATGACTCTTCCTTGTAGTGTTGCAGCTAAATAGCTACACATTAGATAGAGATAAATCGTTTCTGTATATATTCTATCTAGCGACAGATAACGACAAATACTGTTACGACTAATTAGCAATAACATGTATATTATAGCTAATCCGTTGCGGTTACAGTAATAACTTACCAACAAAAATTGATGTTACTAAATTTTACGTTATGTAATATTTGTCTTCCACTTAAATTTGTGAGAAAACTTATTATTTTATCATATACATATACTATTTTTTTAATACTGAATCTTTTATCTTGTTTTAATATTGTTTGTAAACTCCAAATAATTAATCTATTAACATATTCTAAATTGTATTTTTTTTCTTTATATGGTTTTAATTTTTATGTGTTCACTATAAATCACCAAGATAATAAAAATTGTAAAATTTTATAAAAAAATCTATATAATAAGAATGATATATTACATAATTTATATTATAATTTTTTTCTACAACATATTTAAAGATAACTTTTAATCCATACTATATAATATACTAGGTATTGGCCATGTTTTGTATGAATTTTAAATTAATATAGTCAAAATATAAAATAATTTGCACATGAATTTTGTAATTTCATCATAGATATGGGTTCTGAAATATATATTTGTAATGTATGAAAAAATACTATTAAATACACTAATCATACAAATATAAATTATATATAAATGAGCAAAAGAGAGAAAAAAGCAAAATATAAGACATATGTAACTTAGATTGTTTATTTATCTATATTCATCATTTGAGAGGTTTTTTTACAAAAAATAAAACATAAAATCTTTTTAGAAAGAGACACTTCTTCAGAACTCTAGATAAAAAATTACTTTAATAGTATAGAATGGATAAATATTGTCAAAAATAAAAATAAAAATTAGAAAGAAGCATATGACACTTTATCAGAATTCTGTAAAAAACAATTTGAAAATGATATTATTTAAGAATATAGAAAATGATTTGATTTTGAATTTAAATCTTATTCGGCTTATTATTGAAATATTAACTGGCCTATTATTCGGCTTTCCGTTTTCTTTCATTTTCTCATTTTTTACTCATCTCCCAAATAAAATATGGAGGAATAGAGACTCCTTTTTTTGTTCGGTAGATCTGCAAGAGATCATCATTCATCATGTTAGAAAGAACTCTATCAAAGATCTCTTTAATTTGAAGATTACTTGCAAAATACTCAGAGATATTTCCGAACTTCCCTCCATCTACGCTTCTATTGATCTCTTCGGTGTCTACAACAATCACTGGATCGATGATGAAGCTTTCATTAGAAGTTGTTACGAGCAACATTATCCATTTGTTGTCTATATGAAGGGTTCGTAAGATTTTTTTTTTGGGTTTGGCAGACCCATAGAGGGTTTGGAAAAATAATTAATTGGCTGTGGATCAAGGTTTGTATACTTGTTTTGTATACTTTCACAATGTCGCGCATGATAATCTGGGAGGATTTATCTCTTCTATTTTGATTCTCTAGAGACGATATCCGGTCAATCAGTTCTGATATTGCAAAGAGAAGATATGTATTTCCTCCTGTACTACCTGTGTGGATAGAAAAGTATAATTTGTTTCGAAATCAAATGATTCACACTTTTTACACCTTCAAATGTACTCCCTATCAAGAATAGGAGTATTGGTATGCCGATGAGATGAATTCTCCTGAGATGTGTGATACTTGTTTCTGGACTAAAGAATTTGGCATTTGCATTGAGTTCGATGATGTCATTTATTTTCTTACCACTAAAGATTGGTGATTGTAAAATTTTCTTTTTATATTATAACTTTCATCAATTTTATTTTATTTGAGATAATTAATAGTTCAAAAAATAATTGTGTTTATGGTATTTGTTTCAATTTCTATCACTCAAGTATAAATGTTAAGGTTTTTTTTAATATTGTAAAAATATTTACATTAGTATAATTGTTATGGTACTTTAATATTCTTATGAAAATTAGTTATACGTCAATGATAAATGACCATTTATTTAGATGAAGAAATTACTAATATCATCACCTTACCCATCTCAATAGTTTATCCTCTTTTCAGAAATGATATCAACAAAACTGTAAAGTAATGCATACTCATTGTTTCTCCTAGCAGATGATTGGTTTTATTTTTGACATTCTAACAAAAGTTAAAGTGCTATTAGCAAAAATATATTTGAGAAAAATAATTATTACACCTACTTCAAAACATGGGAAATTGAAATATAAGTTATCAAGTTTTATTTAGTATATTATTAAAATATATTATTCTTCTTGCAAAACCACTCTCATTAAAGAACAATTTGGAAAACGTGAGGAGTGAGAAAAGAATTCCTCTAGTTACTAGAGTGGAGTCTTTGCATCGCTGGAGAGCATGAGCTTCTTTGTTCCTTTGGACCTCTCGAAAAAATGAAATGGGATGAATCCAATCGAAAGATATCGGAACACCAAAACCAGAAAGAATTCCATGACAGGTTCATTATACCTTTGCTTGGTTTTTAGTAGTTGGGGCACTCCAACTTGGAAGATCTGTGTGAAAATTCACCAAAAATGGATGGTTCAAGATGCAATAGGGAACAAGATTTTTCACTTCATCTTTGTCGATGAAGAAGTAAGTTTTCAATACTTAATTTACAACATTTGTATATAACGTTAATGTTCTGAACTTCCACATTTTCAAACATGAAGGGAAGCAAGATCCAAACCACAATGCAAAATACTTTGTATGTTCCTAGATTTCAACATGTGTTACACAAAGAACAGTGGAAGATTATTAAAAACTTCATAGTTGCTAATTCACCATGTCCTCAAAGATTAACTAAATCTCGATTTCATATTTTTTTGGTTGAGAATACATGTTTAAGAAAAACTACTCATCTTAACATGAGTCACTTCATGAATTTCATCCGTTTTAAAGATTTAATGCCCGAGACTTGGATTGATCAACCATTCTCTGTTGATTGGTTTTCTTAAATCTTATATATCATTCCATGTATTTATTATGTTTCAAAGGTTTATAATTACATAAAGTAATCAAGATTTAATTATTTACGTAGATGTACTTAACATTGTTGACCATGTTAGACAACTGGAAATAGTTTCCGATGGTTCCTTGGAAGAACATCCGGATAAGCGTATATGCCAACTTGCGTTTCGTCTGAGCGACACAGAGAGAGTAAAAATAGGTTAGTTTATATTAATTATATCCATACTGAAAGTTTTATTTATCAAATACAATCTTATGTTCGTGTTCTAGGAATTATGAGATGAAATTTATTGCACAAGGAAAAATTGCATTAGATTTCTACGAAAAATGGAACAATCTTTATTCTACTAAATGTACCATATGTGTTATAAGGAACTGACGTGTTCACGATGATGGTGAGTTCATGAATATGGTATTTTATTGAACTTTTTAAAAATGCCGTTATGTGGAGTTACAATTTTTTTAAGTTGTTTTGTGATTCAACAATTAGAGACGAATGAATTATCTCTCGATTTTGGTTCGAGCTTGATATTGATGAGGTTTACCAAATAAGGAATACCATGTAAGAGTAAATTCTGTATATCTATTAATTTATCTTTCATATGTTAATGTGATTTCCATGCCTGACTCCGTTTTTATTTAGAATAAGTTAAGTTACTGATGCTAATATCACGACTGTCGCACATGATGCTGAATCACAAAATGAAGAGGAAGATGACTAGGAAAACATGAGACAATGATAACGCAATGCCAGACATAGACGTGTGTGATATTTTTGTCCGGTTCAATTTGGTGTATAAACTTATGTTTTATAAACTCTGTGTTTTTTTTCATTTAATGCTTATGCTTTTATCATCCTATAAATTACGTACTCTTTTAGTAGTATCAGACTCCGTGCCTCTTTCTTATTTCTTTTACAATAATTGAATGTTCATCGTTATCTATTAATATTATTCGATTCTCCACAACTTGCCATTTCAAATTTACACTAATACTCATTATTGTTTACCAGACTCCAATACAATAATTTATTATTTAACGTAATATAGTACATTAAAGAAAATTTCACGTTTGTACATTCTTAATTAACCACAAACGTGCATGCAAATTACCTAGTACTATTTGTTTAATTTTGAATCTTTTATTTTTGTATTAATATTTTTTTGTAAAATCCAAATAATTAATCTAAATTTTATTTTTTCAATAGAAGGTTTTTAATTTTTATGTGTTCACCATAAAATCACCAAGATAATACAAATTGTAAAATTTAATAAAAGAACTATATAATAATAATGATAGATTACATAATGTATATTATAGTTTTTTTTCTTAAGAAAACATATCTAAAGATAACTTTTATAATATACTATGTATTGTCCATGCTCTGCATGAATTTTAAATTAATATAGTAAAATATAAAATATTTGCACATAAAATTTGTAATTTCATTATAGATCTGGGCTTTAAAGAATTTACTTGTAATGCATGAAATAATCATACTATTAAATACACTAAACATACAAATATAAATTATATATAAATGAGCAAAAGATAAGAAACAAAATAAGAAAAATATAAGACATATTTAACTTAGATTGTTTATTAATCTCTATTCATCATTTGAAAGGTTTTTATAAAAAAAAAAATAAAACATAAAATATCTTTAGATAGAGATACTTCCTCAAAACTCTATGTAAAAAAAAAAACTTTAGTGTATAATGGATAAATATTGTTAAAATAAAAAAAATAGAAAGAAACATATGACTCTTTCTCAGAATTCTATAAAAAAAACAGTTTGAAAATGATTTGATTTTGAATTTAAATCCTGGTAAATTGTACATCAGGGTCCATGAAATGTGTTTGCCACAGTTGAGTAAAGATCATTTTGTGCTCTTTACTCAACTTTGGTGAACTCTTAATGTTATTTAGTTAATATGTTTAGTTGAATAATCAGATCTAAATATTTGGATGATTGCTGGATATTGTATATTATTCCCTACTCTTTATTTGGTCTAAAGGAAGCTATAGGCTTTGCACCTTCATGACACTTGTAGCTCAGATATGCAATTCTAATTCTGCCTGCTTAAATATCATTTGATTAGAAAATGAAACAACACATATAAGAAATATTAAACACACACAAAAAGTAAAGAAAAAGGAACACCATCTTCTTCTTCTTCTCTGCTTCTCTTCTCCTCCTTCTCCACCGCTGGTATTCCAAAACTTCTCTAGCCCACTTCTCGGTCACCTTCTTTTTCGGAATATTTTGCTCGTGAACAACATGATTCATTTGGACTAAAAACGAAATGACAGAAAATAAATATTGAAGTTCGTCAATATAATTAAATTTGTTTTGAAAATTGAAATTTTGCTTTTTATAAATAGATAATATTTTTACTCAATTTTCAGATTAACATCACATAAAACAAGTCATTATATACTAAAACTTAAAAACTTATGATAGTTCTCTTAAAAATTAAAAAACAATTTATGATATGACATAAAAAATCATTTGACTATGATTTAGCGAATTTGCATTTAGTTTAAGCATTACAAGATGTACTAATAATCATCACTAACTTATTAAATTATGATGTTTGTCAACATGATTGGATTTTTTTTTTGAAGCTAAAAATTTATAATCAAATTAATATTCCATAGTTCAGTTTGGAATTTCAAATTGGATCACCTTACTATAATTGAATAGAAATAGGGCTAAATGGGCCGGAGGAACCTCTTCTGGTTAACCTCACCTTGGAAAACTTTCATCAAAGTTTTAAGTAAATATCACATATAAAAATATCATCAAATTTTAACATTAAATTATTAAATTATATTATTATATTTAATAAAAAAAGAATTAGTGTTGGTTTTGTAAAAAAATGTGATTATATTCTTGAATTTTTGAAACTATAAAATTAGCTTATTATTTAAAATTATATAAATTATGATATGTGTGCAAAACTATAATTAATCAAATAAATACATTTTGTTTTGGTAATTTCTCGGTAAATATATAATTAAAAATCTTTAAAAATAATACTTTTTAAATGAAAATTGTCTACTTCTAGATAAATTTAAGAGGTTAAAATGATTGATATAAGTTTAATATGCATGGATTTATAAGATGTAATATACATGTAGAAAATAACTTATTGATAGAAGATAATGAGTTATTCACCAAAAATATTCATATTGCAGAAAGTGTTAAAATTATATTTTTTAAACCGAAACAAAATAAGAACATATTTTATATGATATAAAATACATAAAATATTATATATTTAAATAGATGATTTGCTGATAATATGTAAATTTAGTGATAAAATATATTATAATATATATATATATATAGATAAAATTTTAATATTTTAAAAAGTATTGTTTTTAAAACGTATATTAAACGTATATAATGAAGGAAGGTGGTTGACGGATGGTACTGAACTAGAGGCATTAGCGATTGACTACTTTTGCAGACTCTATTCGCTAGACGATGTGCCATTGACAGTAGAGAAGCTCGCATCAGTAGGGTTTCCTCAACTCACTTGTGAAGAGCTAACCCATCTTAATAGACCTTTCGTGCCTTTGGAAGTTGAGCAAGCCTTGAATAGCATGGGGAAGTTTAAAGCATCAGGTCCAGATGGCTACCAGCCAGTGTTTTATCAGCACGGCTGGGAGGTAGTTGGATATTTTTTGTGCCGATTCATGTTGGACTTCTTTCAGACAGGTATTTTCCAAGTGGAACTAATGATGTGATTATAGTCCTAATCTCAAAGGTAGGGAAACCGGAGAAGATAACTCAATTTAGGCCAATAAGTCTTGGCAATGTCTTATTCAAAATCATAACAAAGACTCCGGTGGGGCGGCTCAAAGGTGTTGTCTCCAAACTGATAGGTTCGGCTCAAGCGAGTTCCATCCCTCGTAGGCTAAGTACAGACAACATCGTAGTGGTCCAAGACGCAGTGCATTCCATGAGGCGTAAGAAAGGCAATAGAGGTTGGATGCTCTTGAAGTTGGATCTTGAGAAAGCTTACGACAGGATCAGATGGGACTTTTTGGAAGACACTCTGAGGGCGGCTGGCTTTTATGAACAGTGGATTCAATGGATAATGCAGGGGTTCTCAGGTCCATCGATGAGCCTGTTATAGAATGGAGAAAAAACCGAGGCATTTCAGCCTTTGCGTGGGCTTAGACAAGAGGATCCTTTATACCCGTACTTTGTCCTCTGTATGGAGAGTATGTGTCATTTGATTGATAGAGAAATTATGAATAAGACATGGAAACCGATCAAGCTCTCTAGAAGTGGATCGGCTTTGTCACACATTTGCTTTAACGACGACTTGTTCTTATTCGCTGAATCATCTGTCTCGCAAATTTGGGTGATAAGAAGAGTCCTGGAATGCTTTTGTATGGCCTCATGACAGAAAGTGAACATCGAGAAATCGATAATTTTCTTCTCTGATAATGTGTCTCGGGAGCTGAGAAAGCGAGTGAGTAATGAAAGTGGAATTCGGTTATCATGTGATTTGGGAAAGTATCTTGGGATGTCGATACTGCAACGAAGAATCAACAATGAAAATGTTACTGGCCTTCTTGCGAGAGCATCCTCTAAACTTTCAAGGTGGGAAGGACGAACTTTGAGGCGGGTCGTATTACCTTGACTAAGGCAATGTGTCGTCACTACCAGTTCACTCGATGAGAAAGATAATTCTACCAAAGCATACACTAGACCAGTTGGATAGAATCTCGCGTGATTTTGTGTGGGGAAACTCAGTGGAGAAACGAAAGCAACACTTGTTAGCTTAGGATACATTATGTGTACGAAAGAAGGAGGGTGGTCTGGGTATCCGTAAAGCAAGCTTCATGAACAAAGCTTTCATATCAAAGGTGGGGTGGAGGTTACTTAATGATCAATCTTGTCCGTGGACTAAAATAGTTAGATGCAAGAATAAAGTCAGAGACATTTATGACCATTTGTGGTCTGTTGCAAAGAGTAATTGGTCTTCTACTTGGCGTAGTGTGGGTGTCGGGTTGAGAGAAGTGGTGTTTTGAGGCTATAGTTGGGCAATCAGAGATAGACTGATGGTCAGATTCTGGACAGACAAATGGTTGATGGGAGTACCTTTGATCGATTCTGTGGTAGGTCCCCTGCCGGATGGGTATGAAGACATAACAGCTTGGGATCTTCCAGGATTATCCAGCAATGGTCGGAATATTGCAAAGGATCATATCTCAAAGTAAACACTCAACATTCTTCTCTAAATCTCTGCTCAAGTGGTTTTGTGAGAATTTAGGCGAGGATTGGTTAATAAAGGAGGGTCATTGGTCGACTTTATTTGCAATGGGCGTTTGGTGGCCATGGAAATGGAGATGTGAAAATGTTTTTGGAGACATTACAACCTGCCAAGATAGAGTTTGCTTTATTAGAAATATGACTAAGGAAGTGAACAATGACTTTGCGAACTTGAATGAGCAGGCAAGGAGGTTTGAACGTGTCCAGAGAATGATTGGATAGGTTAAACCGTATACAGTTTGGTTCAAGTTGAACACTGATGGTGCATCACATGGAAATCCAGGCCTCGCTTCTACAAGTGGGGTGTTGAGAAAGAGTGAAGGAGAAATGTGCAGTGGTTTGCGCTAAATATAGGACGGTGTACATCACCTCTAGTAGAACTATGGGGAGTGTAATCACTACAAGAATTATCAAAACTAGCTAAGGATCGGCGAGAGACATTTCTGTAGCCATGATTATTAGCTACGCAAATAGCAACGGATGGCAACAAAACTAAATCTGTAGCAAATTTGTAGCTATTTGTAGCTATATAGCTACAAATATATTCTGTAGATATTTTGTAGCTAAATAGTTATGTATTAGCTAGAGATAAGTTGTTGTTATAAATATTCTATTTATAGATGGATAATTACAAATATTATTGTGACAAACGAGTAAATATAAATAATAAAGAAAAGTTTCAATTTTCATTTTTATATTTTTTTAATGTTTTTTTGTTTCACTCTTTGTCTGTCGGATAAGATTTTATATTATGCTTATGCATTCTTTATCGTGTTTTAGGAATTTCAGATTTCATGTTATATTAATATAACATTTTTAATATAAACATGAGAAACCGGCTTTATTCGCTAATCAAACGGGAGATAGCATATACAATGATGGATTTCAAATTTGGTTTGGTTCTAGACGAGTCTTTAAATTTAGAATTGTTGGCTTTCCATGAAACACTTGATATAAAAAAAGTATGGATTTAAATAAAATTTAAAATTCAATTAAAATACAAAGGCTATGTTTAATTGGTTACATTTTAGTTTTGTGAATGCTTTTTAGAAATATACTATACATAGTATTGACACATTTTGAAACGCTATGTATAGATTAGGTGGGAACAAAATTCATTTCCCCCCTAAAATACTTAATGCAAATGAGTTA
>KE156261.1:19814-29834 GCA_000411075.1 Sisymbrium irio | reverse complement strand
ATTTTTTTTTTTTTTGAGGCGTAGAGCCAGAGCTTAGTAGTAGTAACGTTTAAGGTTGTTAGCTTTCCATGAACGAGGTACGGGAGTTCCGTCCATCGTGTCGAGTTCGTAAGCTCCGGGGCGAACGATGCGGGAGACGACATAGGGTCCTTCCCAAGTTGCGCCGAGATTGCCGGCGCGATAGTCCTTCGTGTTTTCGTAGACTTCTTGAAGCACGAGGTCGCCTTCCTCGATTTACCTGTTGCGGACTTTCTTGTTGTAGTACTGAGCCGCTTGTTGTTGGTAGTTCTGCATCTGAAGGAGGGCTTGATTGCGTGTTTCCTAAATTGTGTCGAGGTTGTCGGTGAGCATCTTGTCATTGATCTCGGGATGTTTAGGAAGCATTTTGTGGCAGAGAGTAGCGACGTCTGCCTCGGCAGAAGCCATGGCCACGCATCCGTAAGCTAAGGAGAATGGAGTTCTACCGGTGGCACGCCGAGGTGAAGTGCGATGAGACCAAAGGATGCCGTCAAGTTCATCCGCCCAGACTCCCTTCTCCACTTCGAGGCGTTTCTTGAGGCCGTCGATGATGGTTTTGTTGGTTGCCTCTGCTTGACCATTGCCTTGGGGGTATCGCGGGATGGATTTGTTAAGGCGGATGTTCCAGCGCGCGCAAAAGTCCTCGAAGACGTGCAAGATGAATTGAGAGCCGTTGTCGGTGATGATCTCGTACGGGAGGCCGTGGCGGCAGATGATATATTTCCAGACGAAGCTTTGGACGTCGTGGTCCTTGATGTTAGCATAAGCCTTGCCCTCCACCCACTTAGTGAAGTAGTCGGTCATGATGAGCAGGTACTTGCACTGACGCGAAGCTGGAAGGGGTCCGACGATGTCCATTGCCCATCACATGAAGGGATAAGCTGGAGAAGCCGAAGTGAGTAGCTTGGGTGGTTAATGAATAAATAGAGCGTGTCTCTGGCACTTTTTGCATCGGAGTGCGTACTGCTCGCAATCGTTAACCATTGAAGGCCAGTAGAAGCCGTGCTTCTTAATTTTGAGAGCGAGAGCTCGGCCGCCGACGTGGTTTCCACCTGATCCTTCGTGGGTTTCTTCCATGACGCCAGGTTTCGTCTCCGTGTAGGCATATGAGATGGGCACCAGCAGCACTCCAACAAAACAGATCTCCGTCGATGAGGGTGTAATGAGCGGCGCGGGCCTTGAGGTGACGAGCTGCCCATCGATCGGTTGGGACCTCACCATCTGCAATGTATAGGCGGATCTCTTTTCGCCAGTCGGTGGGTTGTTCTTCGTCTATAATATCCATCGGCTCGTCATTCTCGTCTTCTGTGTAAGTGACGGTGTAGATGCCCTTAGGTAGTTCGATGCTCGGGTTAGGGATGCTGGCAATCGGGATATGGCGGCGGTAATCAAGGCAGAAGGATTGTTCTAAGATTTCCCCCATTGGTGATTCGAGGTGGATGCCGATGCTGCTGCCGCCGCCTTGACGAGATGAAGCACCGTCGACGTGAAGGGTCCAGGTCGTGGCGGAGGTACCTTCTTCGCTGAGAAACTCCGGAGGGATCTCAACTAATAAATTGGCGAGGACCTGTGATTTGCTCGTTGTCCGATTCTTGTAATCGATGTCGTACTCTGAGATTTCGACTGCCCATTTGGCCATGCGACCGGACTGGCTTGTGCTGTGAAGGACGGTTCACAGTGGATGGCTGGTCAGGACCGTAATGGAATGAGACTGGAAGTAGGGTTGGAGCTTCTGAGCTGCCAGTTTCTCAAGGATCGGGTATCGTGCCTCGGCACCGTCCGGAGTTTTGCTGATGTAGAAGATGGGTTTCTGATCACTGCGGTCGTCGCGAACGAGGACTCCACTTACTGCCGCGGCGGAAACTGCGATATAGAGGAAGAGAGTTTCTCCTTCTTCCGGTTTGGCAAGATTCGGTGGTGTCGATAGGTAAGCCTTCAACTGTTGGAAGGCCTCTTCGCATTTGGCGTCCCACTCGAAGTGTTTGTTGCCGCGGAACAGTTGGTAGAACAGCAGGCACTTTTCGGTAGACCGGAATATGAAGCGGCTGAGAGCGGCGATGCGACCGGTAAGACGTTGCATTTCTCGGGTGTTTTGTGGCGATGGAAGGTCGATGATGGCAGAGATCTACTTCGGATTCACCTCGATGCCGCGCTGAGTAACCAGATAGCCGAGGAACTCTCCCGAAGTTACTGCGAATGTGTACTTGGCGGGGTTGAGTTTCATGTCGTACTCGTTTAGGATCTCGAAGCATTCCGTGAGATGGGCGGTGTGCTCGCTGGTCTTCAGGGATTTGATGAGCATGTCGTGCGAGCCATTCTGGGTATTTCACCTCAGTGATGGAGCCTGCTTTGAGAAGTTTGTCCACCTCGTCGTTGACGGTGCAGGCTCTTTTGAGGCCAAGTTTGCGTCTTTTCTGCTTGATTGGCCGGAACGTCGGCTCGAGGTTGAGCTCGTGGCTGATTACGTTTGGTGAGATGCCTTGCATATCCTCGATTGACCATGCAAAGGATTTTATGTTGGCGCGGAGGAAATTGACCAGTTATTCTTTGAACTCGGCAGACAAGTCGGTACCGATGGTTACGCAGCGTTCAGGCCTCTCCGGGTCGAGGAAAATCTCCTGAGTGAGGTCGCTCTTAGGTTTCTCATAGTGAGGTTCCCGAGGGTCGAGGTCGACATACTCGGAGATCGTGCAGGTCTGCATTTTGTGCTTGATGATGAAACAGTTGTGTGACATCTACTGGTTGCCGCGTAGGGTGAAAAATTCCATGCGGTATCGGGAATTTCACGCACTGATGGTAAGTAGAAGAGGTGGCCTTCATCGTGTGTAGCCATGGAGTCCCGACAATGGCGTTGTAGATGGCTGCTTTTTCCACGACGTCGAACTTGATGGTTCTGATGATTCTGCCCACTTCGACCGGTAACTTGATGGTTCTGACGATGGTTGTTATGTCGCTTGCGAAGCCGGTGAGGGTTTTGCGGGAGATTTTGATTTCATCCTCGTCGATTCCCATCCTTTGGAGGGTCTGGAGGAAGATGAGATCAACCGAGCTACCGGTGTCGATGAGAACGTGTTCTACGGTCCGATCGCCGATGTCGAGCTGCACCACGAGTGGATCATTATGGGGTGTGTCGAGCCCAGAAAGGTCCTCCGAGGTGAAGGAGATTTCAGCGTGACGAGGTGGTCCCAGGGGCCAGCGTTTGACGGTCTCAACTTGTCGTTCATACTTCCTGATGGATCCAACTGAATCGCTGCAGGATTCGAGGCCTCTCATAATCATTAAGACGAGTGGCTTCCTGGAAGGTGGAGGTGGGAGTTGGTCACCGGCGTCGTCGCGGTCCTGATCGTTGCGCTGGTTGTCGTTGTGGCGGTCGTCATCGCGGCGGCGGTCTTTCTCAGGATCATCCAGTTCCCGCTTGGGATCGTTATTGGACGAGGTGGATTGGTTCCCGTCTTTCGGGTGTGCTGGAGGTCATTTGTTGTTGCCCTTGCGGTTGTTTGGAGCGGCTTCAATGTTGACACTGCCTCGCTTGTACTCCAAGTATAGATGGTGTCGGAGGTTATCGCAGAATTCTGTTGGGTGTCCGAATTTGCGGTGATAGGCGCACCATGCGTTGGGGTCGTTGACCTTTTGATCGCGTCGGTATACGTTCCAGCCCGGTGCTCGAGTGGAAGCGTCGTCGCCGATGAGGTAAGAGCTGGACTTCTTACTCTTATCCTCATTCACGCTTGCAGGTACTAGTAGTCGGTTAGGCTGCTTTTGTGTTCTGAAAAATTAAAGACCTTAGTGCAAGCATACATATATTACTGTACTGTTGTGTTAGATATACTGAAGTGATCATATGTGCCTGGTGAGACCATTGTGTGTGCTGTAATTGATCAGCTTTAATTTATAATATCAAAATGTTCTGAAGTATCACATAGGCGACGATACTAAGTTGAAGCCCAAGGTTTTTATGTTCAGTTTTAAACAGGTTGGAATATTATTGACTAATGAATTGTTTGTAGAGTTTTCACTTTTATGACATAAAATAAAGTGTGTCATGTTTACTAATAACACCTGCTTGTGACCTTTCTTGATGAAATTCTTTTTTAATTCTTTTGTGAACTTAGTAAATTACATGATAAGACATTAACCGCAACTACTTTTTTGCACAGTTTGTTTATGTTTCAGGTTTAATAGCAATACTCACCGTGTTCTTATATCCATCAGTTGTTTGAGATTGATGTCCCTTGTCTCTACAAGGAGGTTGCATGGTTGTTAGTTGTTACTTGTATCTTTTGTTGGATACAAGGCCATCACACTATTCCAGTGGATACTGATTATCTTGTATATCCTGGGTTGTTTAGGATTATACCAGCATTAACTTAACGTTCGTTTTGGTTTATGTAATGATGATCATTATCCTGAGGATTTAGGTGTTTCTTTCTTTGGAAGTTCAGATGGTTATTTTACATAATACCAACTTTATGATTTATAATTTTATCTTCGTGTTAAGCCTTTAAAGTGTTTAGTTTCTTGTTGCCCAGAGCCGTCTTTCCATATCTTTTTTCTAAAGTAACAATATTTGTTGAGACGAAATATCCACAGCTTTCAATTTCTGTTATTTATTAAAAAAGTTTGTTTTGTTTTATTTTTGTTAATTACAGATGGAAATTCAAATTTCGTTAAAAGAGTTTTACTGAGAAAGTTTGCAGCTTTCGAAACCTGGTGAGAATCTTTACTTGCAATTGAAGTACCTTAAGGTTTTGTCTCTTGTTGTACCTGATAATGCAAGTACCTTAGCGGTTATGTATGTACCTGATAATGCCTTTTTTTGTTTCTCTTAATTTATAACTGGATGTTTGTTTTGAATTAAAACTTCACTTATGCAACCACACATTTAATAAGGTGATATAATTTGTGTCTTCTCAGTTTTGCGCTTTTTTGTCTGCTAATGTTCTGCTTTATGCAACCTCTGTGAAACGAGCTTGTCACCTATGGTTAGCTATATATGATGTTATGATGATCATGTTAGAATTATGTTGTTGGTGGAAAAATGTCTTTAAATGTGGATTTCATTTTTCATCTTCTGATTTTCATGCTTTAAATGTATGTAAAATCTATGTTGTCTTAGTTTAGAACTTCAGTGCAATTACATGGTAGCTCCCCTAATTTAGCGAGTAACTGCATGTTGCGATTTTAAATGAGTATTTGGTTCGTTCTGCTGCAATAAGAAGGATAGCTTGAAACAGTATGTACGTGTTTTAAGAAAGATGCTTACTTTCTTCCACTAAGAAGGTTATATGTTCGACCTCGAGGTTGCTTTCTATGATTTTTAGACTTGATGGTGTCGATCTGGAATTAGTGTTGGCTTTGAAAATGTAGATGTGACTATTACCTTTTAATTGGGGTCAGCGTTGCCTTGTTGGTGTACAATAGAAATCACCTAGGTTTACAGATGAAGGTATTTGGCATTTGTCATTCACTCTTGCAGGTACTAGTAGTCGGTTAGGCTGCTTTTGTGTTCTGAAAACATAAAAACCTTAGTGCAAGCATAGATATATTATTGTAATATTGTGTTAGATATACTGAAGTGATCATAGGTGCCTGGTGAGACCATTGTGTGTGCTGTAATTGATCAGATTTAATTTATAAAATAAAAATGTTCTGAAGTATCACATAGGCTACGGTACTAAGTTGAAGCCCAAGCTTTTTATGTTCAGTTTTAAACAAGTTGGAATGTTATTGACTAATGAATTGTTTGTAGAGTTTTCACTTTTATGGCATACAATAAAGTGTGTCATGTTTCTTAATACCACCTGCTTGTGACCTGTTTTGATGAAATTATTTTTGGATTCTTTTGTGAACTTAGAAAATTTCATGATAAGACATGAACCGCAACTACTTTGTTGCACAGTTTGTTTATGTTTAAGGTTTAATAGCACTACTCATTGTGTTCTTCTATCCATCAGTTGTGTGAGATTGATGTCCCTTGTCTCGAAAAGGAGGTTGCATGGTTGTTAGTTGTTACTTGTATCTTTTGTAGGATACAAGGCCATCACATTATTCCAGTGGATACTGATTATCTTGTATTTCCTGTGTTGTTTAGGATTATAACAGCATTAACTTAACGTTCATTTTGGTTTATGTAATGATGATCATAATCCTGAGGATTTAGATGTTTCCTTCTTTGGAAGTTCAGATGGTTATTTTACATAATACCAACTTTATGATTTATGATTTTATCTTCGTGTAAAGTGCTTAGTTTCTTTATGCCCAGAGCCGTCTTTCCATATATTTCTTCTAAAGTAACAATCTTTGTTGAGACGAAATATCCTCAGCTTTCAATTTCTGTTATTTATTAAAAATATTTGTTTTGTCTTTTTTTTTTGTTAATTACAGATGGAAATTCAAATTTCGCTAAAAGAGCTTTACTGAGAAAGTTTGCAGCTTCCGAAACCTGCTGAGAATCTTTGCATGCGATTGAAGTACCTAAAGGTTTTGTCTCTTGTTGTACCTGATAATGCAAGAACCTTAGCGGTTATGTATGTACCTGATAATGCCTTTTTTGTTTCTCTTAATTTGTAATTGGATGTTTGTTTTGAATTAAAACTTCACTTATGCAACCACACAATTAATGAGGTGATAGAATCTGTGTCTTCTAAGCTTTGCGCTTTTTTGTTTTCTAATGTTCTGCTTTATACAACCTCTGTGAAACGAGCTTGTCACCTATGGTTAGCTATAGGTAATGTTATGATGATCATGTCAGATTTATGTTGTTGGTGGAAAAATGTCTTTAAATGTGGATTTCATTTTTCATCTTCTGATTTTCTTGCTTTAAATGTATGTAAAATCTATGTTGTCTTAGTTTAGAACTTCAGTGCAATTACATGGTAGCTCCCCTCTGCATGCTGCGATTTTAAATGAGTATTTGGTTCGTGCTGCTACAATAAGAAGGATAGCTTGAAAAAATATGTATGCGTTTTAATAAAAATGCTTACTTTCTCCCACTAAGAAGGTTATATGTTCGACCTTGAGGTCGATTTCTATGATTTTAAAATTTGATGGTGTCGATCTGGAATTAGTGTTGGCTTTAAAAATGTAGATGTGACTGTTACCTTTTAGTTGGGGTCAGTGTTGCCTTGTTGGTTTACAATAGAAATCACCTAAGTCTACGGATGAAGGTATTTGGCATTTGTCATTCACGCTTGCAAGTACTAGTAGTCGGTTAGGCTGCTTTTGTGTTCTGAAAACTTAAAGACCTTAGTGCGAGCATAGATATATTATTGTACTGTTGTGTTAGATATACTGAAGTGATAGTGAGACCATTGTGTGTGCTGTAATTGATCAGATTTAATTTCTAATATCAAAATGTTCTGAAGTGTCACATAGGTGACGGTACTAAGTTGAAGCCCAAGGTTTTTATGTTCAGTTTTAAACTGGTTGGAATGTTATTTACTAATGAATTCTTTGTAGAGTTTTCACTTTTATGTCATACAATAAAGTGTGTCATGTTTCTCAATGCATCCTGCTTTTGCATTTGACCTGTTCTGATGAAATTCGTTTTTGATTCTTTTGTGAACTTAGTAAATTTCATGATAAAACATGAACCGAAACTACTCTGTGTTCTTCTATCTATCATTTGTGTGAGATTGATGTCCCTTGTTTCTAAAAGGAGGTTGTGGGGTTGTTAGTTGTTACTTGTATCTTTTCTGAGATACAAGGCTATCACACTATTCCAGTGGATACTAATTATCTTGTATTTTCTGGGTTGTTTAGGATTATAACAGCATTAGCTTAATGTTCGTTTTGGTGTAGGTAATGATGATCATAATCCTGAGGATTTAGATGGATCCTTCTTTGGAAGTTCAGATGATGAATTTAGTGATGTTGACTCGATAAACAAGGACATCGAGATTAGACGTGAGAGATTCCACAAGGTATTCTTTCTAAATTGATTTTTTTCCTTCTTCTGCCTATTCAGTATGAAAATGCTTTTTCCGTTTCGATCAACTATTATATATGATATAGCATGGAAACCGTGAAGGGATTTCTGCTGGGCAACAAGCTGCTGCGCAAGAAATTTATAATGTTGGCTTTAAAGAATCAGTGCTTGGGGGTTACAAGTTTGGTATTGTTAGAAGTGTTTCCAGGTAATTACTTGATTTAGAATGGCTTGTACAAATCGGATGAAACGTATCGAGTAATAATTTAATACATTCTGTTTTGACCCTTTTTTAAAAATTCACTGGCTTTTCTCCCAGATGAGCTTAGAGAAAAGCTGACAAATGAACAAGAAACAAGAGAGAAGTTTCAAAAATTACACAATTCTGTGCATGATCTCTCAACGGAAGCCGCAATAAAAATGTTTTATGGAACTCTGACTAAAAAGCAAAAGGAAGAGAAGAGTGAAGAAGAAGGGATTGACTCTAGTCCTGCTTCTGGTTCTGGTTCTGGCTCTGGCGTTACTGCCACAACTGACTTGGGAAGCTATGTTGCTGAGCTAAGTTCCCTTCTTGACAAATCTCCTAAGGTTGAAGTTAAATTGGACATATAGAGAAGAGTGGAGAAGAAGGGCCTGACTCTAGTCTTGCTTCTGGTTCTGGCTCTAATGTGACTGCGACAACCGACTTGGGAACTTATGTTACTGAGCTAAGCTCTCTTCCTGACACATATCCTAAGATTGAAGTTAAATTGGACGAATGGAGGAGGCTTGCAATCACGGATAGTTGTGACTCGTGAGCATATATAACTTGTTTAGTAGGATCGATGGTCCCTATATAAACTTTTTTTTATATACATGATCATTACTTAATAACATTCCATATTAAGATTTATTAAAAAGTCGCATCTTTTGACCAAGTTTTATATATTCGTGTTGGCATTTGTCGGTTTCAATTTTGGGCTTTGCCGAGTATGTTCAAAGACCATAAAAAATACTTGTTGGCATTGGGCCATTTTGTTTGTTACAAGCTCATAAGGGGATAAGTCGTTAAAAGTCATCAACCACTTATTCAATGCTCATCGTCATCAACATTCAGCTAGTTTTTTTACGAAGATCAAGTTACAGAAAGAGAGTTCAGGAAAGTCGAGAGAGAAGAAGCTGTGTGATCAGGTTCAGGTTTTCTCCAGCAGTTTCTCCGATTGCTGTGGTTGTGGTGTGCTGACGGTTCTCTGCGGTTCTTCGTGTGTTCCGCTTACGTTGAAGAAGTTCTCTTCTTAGGTTGAGAAGCATTGATCGCATATACATGTATTCATTGTAACTGTGGTAAGAGATTGATCGGTGCCATTCAAGTGATAGTGAATGCATGAGAGTTTAGTTCTCTCCCTAGACACGTAGCTTCGGTGAAGTCAGGGTCAACAATTTGCGTTCTTGCTTATTGTTTTCGTTTCTTGCAATCAGTTTCAGTCTTGATATTCAATCAAGTATTGAACGTTGTCAAGTATTGAACGTTGAATGAAAGAGTAATATAACCAATATCTTTCTGAAAAATCATAACATATAAACTTTTTATTCAAAAAATAATTTTAAATATAAAAATAGGGTGATCATATATTTTCATATTTACTCGGGTTGTATCCATTGATCATATACAATCGCTGAGCAGCTGCTATATCCAACACCTCAAGAGTGACTTGTCCTTCTTTAACCTTTGCGTACAATGTAGATTTCTTAATCTGTAAAAATAAGGTGATCGTCAATATATCTCTATTTAGATAATAATAATTTTTTCGAATTTAGATAATAATAAATAAGGTGATTACGAGTTTGTACTATATTATAAGTAATTTACTCTTATTAAAATTTTTTATTTATATATTAAATTAAATACATTTTTAATTCTAAATAATGATTAAATAGTTTCTCGTTTCTTTTTTATTTTTAGTTTATTTACTTAATTAAGATTTTTTTTACACCAAATTCAAGAATATCCCAATATTTTTTGTAGTAAAGATCTCTTATATTTAATTAAAGATAGATGATATAAATAAATATGGGCAATTCTCAAAAATGTTAAT
>KE156260.1:169842-187133 GCA_000411075.1 Sisymbrium irio | reverse complement strand
TATTAAATTCAATTTACTAAATCTAATATATTTCTATTAATTTTTTAAAAAAAAATATTATCAGCTTAATTGTTAAAAAATAAATAAAATTATTTTTGTAAATTAAAATTTTACTGATCTTAATTTTATTTTAAAAATCAAAATTTATAACTATGCATCAATCAAAATAATTTTTATAAAATAATGAGTTAAAAGTGACAATAATTGAAAAATGATAAAACAAATTATACAAATTATAAAAGTAAAATTAAAAATATAATTTAAACCTTAAAATTAAAAATTTAATTTAAAAATAATAATTAATCCTGCGCAATAACGCATGTATTATCCTAGTAATGAATTAAGCTAATACAATGAATAGTCATCATCTTCACTAACTCTAAAGAATATAGTATGTCTATACAAAAAAGAGGAAGAGATATATTTCATGAATATGAATATGCATTAACATAAATTTGATCGCTCGAATTAAAGTTTGTAGTTTTGTAAAACAGGAAAAATGCTACATCATAATCTCTACATACTAAAAAAAAGAGTAGTTATTTATAATCTGATCCAAGAGACATAATATCTGAATTGGAAAATCGTCATTATGTTTTCTTTAAATCTGTTGAATCTTTTTGTTGATTCTAAAGACTCTCCCAGACCACCAAACCTTTCTTTTAAACTAGAGTGTATAATTCTTTAATTTGGGAATTTTCTTACGTATATATTTTCATACGTGCATAATAAGAATCGGGAGATCATTGTTTCTCATTTAAAACTTAACTAGGATAATACATACGCTATTGCGCAAGATTAATTATTATTTTTAAATTATATTTTTAATTTTATGTTTTAAATTATATATAGTAGATTACCAACAAAACAAATATATTTAATGTATTCTTTGTTTATTAAGCTCTATATAATTAAAAAGATAATTTCCAAGACAAAATAAAAATAATTTATTGCCATAATAGTCTACGAAATAGGTAAAAACAGGAAAATATAACACGATTTAGAAATCATTACTACATACCTTATTTTAAATTTAATTTAACTTCCTTATTGATCTTAAAGTTTCAAACAGTCAAAAAAATTTGAAATAGAGTTTATCTATCTTTAATTCGAGATTTTATCCATACTTAACAAAAATATAGATATTTAATTATGGTAAACCTTTTTGCTGATTGTAAGACTCTCAAACCATCAAACATTTCTTTTAAACTAGAGTTATATATCTTTCATTCAAGACTTTTTTTACATGTATAACAAGAATCAAGAGATAATTATTTCCTATTTAAAATTATGATTTAGTATAAAAAAATTATTGAATAACAAACAAAAATACCAACTTTCAATACAGTCTCTGTTTTCTAAGTTTTATAATAAAAAGAAAAGTTTTAAAACAAAATGGAAATATCTTGCCATAATAGAGTAGAACAATAGATTTTTTGACGTGAGTAGAACAATAATTAAAAACATGAAATATAAAAAAGAGAAATGAGCTGTTGTTATAATCTCATTTCTAAAATATTTTCTAAGCACCTTATTTTAAATTCACATGTCCTTTTATTCATTTTAAAGTTTCAAACGGTCAAATCTTTTTGAAAATATAATATATTTATCTTTAATTAGAGAGTTTTTATCCGTGTGTAATAAGAATCAATATATTTAATTCTGTTGAACTTTTTTGTTGATTCTAAACTCCAAAACCACCAAACCTTTCTTTTAACCTAGAGTCTCCATATCGTATTAATTGGCTATTTTTTACATATATAACAGGAATCGATATCATTATATTCTATTTTAAATTATGATTCTGTATAGAAAATTTTATTGACTAACAAACAAAATATCAATTTTTAATACATGTTTTGGTTTTTTAAGCTCTATAATAAAAGGACGAATTTTAAAAAGATGGAATAATATCTTGCCATAATATAGTAGAAAAATATTTTAAAATTTAGGAAAATATAAAAATAGAAATGGTCGGTTATTTTGATATTGAGAAACATAAATCCTGATTTGAAATATCTTTTTTACACGCCTTATTTTAAATTTTTTTAGCCTTCTATGGTTCTAAAATATTAAACGGTAAATTATTTTTGTAAAGAGAGTCTATCTTTCTTTAATTCAAGAATTTTTATCCATGTTTAAAAATAATCCATATATTTAATTCTATTAAACCTTCTTGTTGATTCTAAGAATTTAAACTATTAAAATTTTTATTTTAAACTAAAGTCTATATATCATTAATTTGGAAGGTTTCTTACGTGTATAAAAAGAACTGATTATTATATCTTATTTTCAATTATGATTTTGTATAGACAGGTTTATTGGATAACAAACAAAAAACTATTTTTGACTGTATTTTTTGGTTTTTAAGCTCTACAATAAAAAGATGAACTTCAAAACAAAATGGAAATAAAAACTTGTATAATAGAGTAGAACAATAGTTAAAACAGGAAAATATAAAACTTACCAAAAACAAAACAGGAAAATATAAAAAGAAAAATGAGCGGTTGTTTACAATCTTATTTTCAGAGAAATAAAACCCGATTTGGAAGAAAAATATCTACACACTTTATTTTAAATTTGTTTAGCCCTCTTATTGATTCTAAAGATTCAAACAGTCAAATATTTTTTTAAATAAAGTCTATGTATTTTTCATTTGAGAGTTTTCATCCGTAAATAACACGAATATTTAATTATATTGAACTTACTTGTTGATTTTAGGACTTTCAAACCATCAAACCTTTCTTTTTAATTAGAGTCTATATCTTTATTTGGGACTTACACATATAACAAGAATCGATAGATCATCATTTCCTATCCTATATTATGATTCTGTATAGAAAAAATTATTGAATAACAAACAAAAATATCAATTTTAATGCATTCTTTGTTTTTTTTTTCTATATAAATGGCAAACTCCAAAACAAAAAGGAAATAATATCAGCCATAATCTGATGACCAACAACAGGAAAATATAAAAAGAAAAATGAGTGGTTATTTATAATCTGATTTTGAGATACTTGAAACCCGATTTAGGAAAAAAAAATTACGCGCCATATTTTAAATTTGCTTAACCCTCGTGTTGACTCTAAAGTTTCAAACGGTCAATTTTTTTTTGAAAATAAAGTGTATTTATCTTTAATTCGAGGTGTCCATCCGTGCAGAATAAGAATCAATATTTTTAATTTTGTTAAATATTTTTACTAATTCTAAGACTCTCAAACTATCAAATTTTTCTTTTTTAATTAGAGTATATATCTTTCATTTGGGAGTTTTCTTACGTGTATAACAAGAATCGATAGATAAATAGTTCCTGTTGTAAATTATGATTTTGAGCAAACAAATTTATTGCTAAACAAACAAAATGGAAATAAGATCTTGCCAAGTTTCCAAAACACAGTAGAATCATAGTCAAAAACAGGAAAGTGTAAAAAAGAGAAATGAGCAGCTATTTATAATCTCAGACATAAAATTGGATTTTCAAAACCTTTTTTACGTGCCTTATTTTAAATATGATTAATAATGTTGATTATTCTAAAATTGTAACGGTCAAATTTTTTAAAAAGTAAAGATTATCTATCTTTAATTCAAGAATTTCATTCGTGCGTAACAAGAAACCGTAAACCACAGTTTTTTATCTTTAGTTATGATGTTTTTTTTTTAAAGTAAAGATTATCTATCTTTAATTCAAGAATTTCATTCGTGCGTAACAAGAAACCGTAAATTTTTATCTTTAGTTATGATGTTATATAAATTAATTTATTCAATAACAATACGAATACTAAAGAAATTTATGCATTATTTGTTTTAAATTCATACTAAACAAAAAGAACTTCATAAAACAATTCTGAAAAATATTATAATTTGTAGTATATTTTCAAAAAATATATCAAGGTCCTAGGTAATTCGAAAACAACACAAGTTATGAGTTAGAACGGGTTTATAAAAGTTAAAGAATGAGTCCTTTTCAAATATAAGAACATGTCCTAACTTTTTAGAAACTTTTCCAAATCTAAACTTCGGGGTAATTTTAGAAAGTTAACAAAACTATGGTGTTATTAAAAAAGAAAATAGAAAAGATGGAGTTGCATAGTTTTAAGGTATTTTCTTAAATGTGGTATTAGTACTTGGAAGAAAAAAAGAAAGAGGAAGGTCTTAAGTGTGTACTTTATAAAGGTGAGCTCTAAAACCCAAACAGAAACATAAGAACAAAACAAAGATCTCGAAACAGCTTAAACGGAGGAACATAAAGGTTCGTAGTTATCTCTTTAAGTTTGTGTTCTTTTTATATTTTAAAAAATAATAATGCTTATTTATTTTTCTTTCTTTTAGAGCAATCGCTAGGTCAAACCAACCCTAATAATAATTCGCAGTAACTTTATATTTTCTTCAATTTTCCTTACCTAAATGGCATAAAAACCCTAAGGTTTCTTGCATCGCCGTCGGATAATTCCGTCAACACTATAAAAAACCCGTTGAGCCCAATTGTGCTATCTCTTTCATCTTTGTCGTTGTTTGTTTTTTTTATTTCACTCAAAACAAACACTGTTAACATGGAAAATCAATAATCTTTCTGAGAATTGATTTGAGTGCCGCTTAAAGTTTTGATCTTTGGATTAGTTTTGATAGTGAATTTGGTGGATTGCATATATTTGAGGTATAAAGGTTTGATCTTTACGGTTTCTTGAGACTTTTAAGCGTATGACCATAATCTTATAATTGTTTTGTTTTGGGGGGTTTGTTTGTTGTTAGGTAATCATGATTCCGGAACTTGGAAGAAGGCCGATGCTTAGAGGTAACGAAGATTCATCCTTTGGGGCTGATTACGAGAAAGATATTGGAGTGTTGCTCGGTGAGCAGCAGCGACGGCAAGAGGAAGCTGATGAGCTTGAGAGAGAGCTTAATATCTACAGAAGCGGCTCTGCTCCACCGACTGTTGACGGTTCTGGTATTGCTGCTGGAGGGCTTTTCCGCGGTGGAGGTGGGGCTCCTTTTTTGGACTTTGGTGGGGCCAACAAGGGGAATGGGTTTGGCTGTGACGATGAGGAGTTTAGGAAGGATCCAGCTTACTTGTCTTATTACTATGCTAACATGAAGTTGAATCCGAGGTTGCCTCCTCCTTTGATGTCTAGGGAGGATATGAGGAATGCTCAGAGGGTTAAAGGGAGTAATACCGTGTTAGGCGGTATTGGGGATAGGCGCAAGGTGAATGATAGTCGATCTTTGTACTCTATGCCGCCTGGTTTTGAGCAGATGAAGCAGCAGCATGAGTTTGAGCCTGAGAAAGCTAATGCTTCTTCTTCTGAGTGGGATGCTAATGGACTCATTGGTTTGGATCTTGGAGGCAAACAGAAGAGTTTTGCTGATATCTTTCAGGTCGGTGAAAAACCTCTTTGTTATCATTACAATCGAACTAGCGTTGCTGCTTTTAGTTGTCTTTCTTTGTTGCTCAACGGCTATGTTATTGTTTATTCTGTCTGATGATTCTTTTTTTATTCCGCTACTAGCTTTATCGTGTTTGCTTCAAATATCCTAGTTTTGCAAGCATGTCTCATCGCTTAGTTTGATACTATTATAAGGCAATTAGAAGACTAGAGTCTATGAAAGTCTCTTCATTCGAGGATTAACTGTCATCTCATACCACATTTGATTCTTTGCAGGCTGACCTGGGGCATGGGAACGCCGTCACACAGCAGCCCTCACGTCCTGCAAGTCGTAATGCCTTCGATGAAAATGTTCACTCCTCCAAGAATCAGTCTCCATCTGCATCACCAGGCATTGGTGCGCCACAACCATTCAGCTATGCAGCTGTTCTGGGTTCTTCATTGTCTAGAAATGGGACTCCTGATCCGCAGGCCGTTGCTAGGGTGCCTAGTCCATGCCTTACTCCCATTGGTAGTGGAAGAGCGAGTTCAAATGATAAGAGGAACACAAACAATCAAAGCCCGTTCAATGGTGTTACATCTGGTCTCAACGAGTCTTCTGATCTTGCCGCTGCTTTATCCGGCATGAACCTCTCAGGCAATGGCGGGTTAGATAAACGGGGTCAGGCTGAGCAGGATGTCGAAAAGGTCAGGGACTATATGTTTGGACATAACGAAGTTAATCAACATGGTTCTTGGCGGAATTCCCAACTGAGAGGGCCACAAGGATCTGCCTATAATGGTGGAGGAGGACTACCTGGTCCTTACCAGCATCACCAACATGATAGCCCAAACTATAATCTGAACAACTACGCCTTAAATCCAGCTGTAGCTTCTATGATGGCTAGCCAACTTGGGAGTAATAACTTTTCTCCAATGTATGAAGATATTCCCGCGCCATCTTCTTTGGGATATTCCGGACTTCATGGGAGAGGTTTTGCAACTTCTGGTCAAAACCTCCCTGAATCTCGTAATCGAATGATGCGAGGGGGTACTGGTCTTCAGCCACATGTTGTCGACCCAATGTATCATCAGTATCCTGATGCCCTTGATCTTCTTAATGATCATTCATTGGACAGGGGTTTAATGGGTAATTCATACATGAATATGCTTGAACTCCAGAGGGCTTATCTCGGAGCTCAGAAATCACAGTATGGTGTCCCTTACAAATCCGGGAGCCCTAATAGCCATAGCTATTATGGGAGTCCAACATTTGGGTCTAATATGTCATATCCTGGAAGCCCATTGGCTCATCATGTTATGCAAAATCCTCTTATGGCACCTTGTAGCCCTATGAGACGAGGTGAAGTCAATATGCGATATCCCTCTTCAACAAGAAACTACCCTGGAGGCGTAATGGATTCGTGGCAGATGGATGCTAGTTTGGATGGAGGCTTTGGATCTTCATTGCTTGAAGAGTTCAAAAGTAATAAAACAAGAGGATTCGAGCTATCTGAGATAGCTAGCCATGTGGTTGAGTTCAGGTATATTATTGCAAGTCTTTACCTTTATTCTTGTGTACCATTTTGTTATTTGTCCCAAGCTAACGCGTATTCTGAAATGGCTTACCAGTGCGGATCAATATGGGAGCCGGTTTATTCAGCAGAAGCTCGAGACAGCAACCACTGATGAGAAAAATATGGTTTATGAGGAGATCATGCCACAAGCTCTTGCTCTGATGACTGATGTTTTTGGGAACTATGTGATTCAAAAGGTAGATTTAAGCTTCTATGTTTTTTCTTAGTTTAGACATCTTGACTAGTAAGATTCCTGAATATGCTTACCTTCCAACAGTTCTTTGAGCATGGACTGCCGCCACAGAGGAGAGAATTAGCAGAGAAGCTCTTGGACAATGTTTTACCTCTTAGCCTACAGATGTATGGTTGTCGTGTTATCCAGAAGGTAAAGTTTAATTCTCACCTGTTTTACTGTTCTTTATAAGTCTAATCTTCCATCTCAAGAACAGCTACGATTTCATTATTTTCGGTTTATACATTTTTAGGCAATCGAGGTGGTTGATCTCGACCAGAAAATTAAGATGGTGAAAGAACTTGATGGACATGTGATGCGATGTGTTCGCGATCAGAATGGGAACCATGTGGTTCAGAAGTGCATCGAATGTGTGCCTGAAGAAAACATCGAGTTTATTATTTCTACTTTCTTTGGTCAAGTTGTGACTCTCTCCACTCACCCATATGGGTGCCGTGTTATTCAGGTCCTTGCTCTGAGTAATAAAACAAGATGACCGTTTTCTTGACATTATGCTTTTATGTAATACTCTTTTCGTCTCCTGATGTTGCAGAGAGTTTTGGAGCACTGCCATAACCCGGAGACACAGAGTAAGGTTATGGAAGAAATCCTTTCCACTGTTAGTATGTTGGCCCAAGATCAGTATGGAAACTATGTTATTCAGGTTTGTATAAAGTATTGAGTTTTTCTGCAACTGGTGCTTTTGTATTGTTTTGTTTTGTTAAAAACTGAGACATGTTTTTGGGACAGCACGTACTGGAGCATGGAAAGCCTGATGAGCGTACTGTGATAATCAAGGAATTAGCCGGGAAGATTGTTCAGATGAGCCAACAGAAGTTTGCTTCTAACGTTGTTGAGAAATGTTTGACCTTTGGAGGTCCAGAGGAACGGGAACTTCTGGTGAATGAGATGCTGGGCACAACTGATGAAAACGAGCCTCTTCAGGTTTGTCAAACACATACATTCATATAATTGTCGGGAAGATAAAAAAACCAATAAGCTCATATGCTTCTTCTTCTATTGTGTATGTATACAGGCGATGATGAAGGACCAGTTTGCAAATTATGTTGTGCAAAAAGTTCTGGAGACATGCGATGACCAACAACGTGAGCATATCCTTAATCGTATTAAAGTGCATCTTAATGCTTTAAAGAAATACACTTACGGGAAGCATATCGTTGCCCGTGTTGAAAAACTCGTTGCTGCTGGAGGTACGTACATGTTCCTTCTCTTCTTTGGGTCTAAAGTTTCAGTTTTTATCTGCGTCAATGCCTTTTAAAGTTGTCTTTACTGCTTTTAAATTGTATGAGTATATGGGAAGATATTAGCAATTCCATCGTATTTCAGTATATTTAAAGTTGTGTTTTTTCTTATATGCAGAGAGGAGAATGGGGTTGCAGCCCCAGGTGGTGTAAGGCCGCAAGTGTTGTACAGCTTAACTAGGGTGGATGGCTCTGCCATAGCGTTTTGAGAATTAGGTAAGATCTAAACCAAAAAAATTTGCGGGAAATTGTGAAAGAGAGCTTTGTTTGATCTCCGCAAAATCTGTACAATGTGTAGTTTCTTACCGTCTTTACTATACATAGAACCGAAAATCCCCCCTTTAGGCTGATGAGTTGAGTGAAAAAGGCTGAGAATGGTGTAAAGTTAAATGGTGAGGATTTTAGAGTTTCCTTTCGCATGTACAAAAAGAATGGCTCTCATGCCAAATGTGTAGAATGCTATCTATTATTTTAGAGTTTTATTTAGGAGTTTAACATAAACACTTTTCGTTTCTGGAATTTTCAGTTTTTTTTTGTTTTGTTGATATATGCTCCAGTTGGTTCACTTATGCAAGAAACGTATGATATAACTAACAATGACATAGCATACATGGATAACCTAGACACACTTCTTAATTTAATGAACTTCTCTCTCCTTCCCTAAAAATAGATTAAACTTGGAGGTTAGTCACTGATCATTGATTCGCCTGAATCACTGATAGTTGTTTAGCCTAAATCATCTATCGCAAATGGTTCTTTTTACCGAACATCTCTTTATGAGTGGCCAATAACACATACTCACCTTAGACTTATGCTATCACCAAGATTCAGTCTCGTTGTCTCTCATCTTCCTTAAGATAGTTGAATCACCAACAAAAACTCACACAGATGCGTGAAACTACAATCTTCTAGTGGTAACGCAAACTTCCTCCATTTGTTGGTCTCAGAATTACACACCAAGCAAGTGCTAACCCATCTCTGACCAAAAGACATGTGGTAACCACTGAACAGCCATGACCACATAGGTATTGCTCCTGTCCAAGCCAGCAAAAGTTGTCTCATCATCTGGTTAAAACCGAGTAACGGGTCTCTTGGCTCTTAAAGCATCTCCAATGTAAAGTCCGTTCTTCTAGTTCACTTCTAGTTCCGCATAAAGTTTTTTTTAGTAGAAATCAAACTTTACTCACAACAATATCATTATCGTCTTTCGTGTTATCGGGATTGACTTTTGTGAATTATGACTTATGGCGATTGCGATTGAATCTTTGACTTGTGTTATAAAAGATTAATCATTTTTGGGTACATATATGAACCTTCCTTCGTGTGTTTTCATTTCCAGATTCTAAAACATTTTCTCTTGGAAGTGTTATGATATTTAGTGTAAGCTATTCGCAATGATTCGAATCCTTCGATCCTCTGTTCAAACATACATGTGAGGTTTGCATGCAAATGTTTCTTCATCTGGCCAAAATAACATATGATGCGTTTTGGATGCTTATCCATTTCCATGCAACAGATGTGATCTTATGGACGTCAAATATATGGGTTTACGTTTAGATGCAATTTCTGCAACCAAATTATTCAAGAACATAATTGTTCTACAAAAAAACCTTTTAGAAAACAACAAATGATATCATATCTTAATGAAGCTTCACAATTGTAAATTGTAATAGAAATTTTAAGATTATGTTTCAAATCTGTGAATTACAAATCTATTTTCTCAGTAACCTAAATCAAATTTATAAGTGTTCATATAGAGCTTTACCCCCATGAAATAATATATTGGGCTTTTACAGGCCCATATGTAATCTAAATAATTTTGTTTATTTTATTCAATCTCAGCAAAATAAACAGAAGTGGGTTATGTCTAGGATCTGAAGAGATAGAGAGTGGACGAACGATGTCTGCGACAACAACTCCATACCTCTCTCTTTCGAATTTCAGACCAAGATTCCAAAATCCAGCTAAAACCCACCAATTATCTCCACTCTCTTGGTCTGTTTCAAGGAGAAAGATATTGTCTTCTGATAGACAACAAGCTCATAGTGTTCTTCATCTTCACCAGGGAAAAACCCAACTATGGAGATTCTCTGCAGCTCCAGAGGAAATTTCCTCTGAGATCGTTTCTGCTGATACTTCATCTTCTTCAGAAGCTATTGTGTCTGGTGGTGGTCAAGATGCAACAGCTTTGATTATACAAGTGCTTCTCATTGTCGCTTTCCTGGCTCTTAGTGTTCTCACCATTGGTGTAAGTTTTATCCACAACTGAAAATCTTATCCTAAATTGTCAGATCGCATATATTACAGTGTTGCTTTGAACCAAACATTAAACCCGGTTTGCAAGTGTCTGAACCGGTTTTAAGATTCTGAATTGCTGATAGTTAATGAAATATGACAGGTTGTGTACATTGGAGTGACTGAGTTTCTAGGGAAGAGGGAGAGAGAGAAGTTTGAGAGAGAAGAGGCAGCAAAGAAGTCTAAGAAAAGTGGCAAGAAGAAGGCAACGAGAGCCAAAGCTGGACCAAGAGGTTTCGGTCAGAAGATTGAAGATGACGACATGGACATTGATCTTGATTGATTTTGTTCAATTGTTAGAGAGAGACAAGAACAATCTTTGTTTGTAAGGCTCCGCAAGCGTCATATCTATCATAGATTTCTTGGTAAACAAGCAACTCGACCAATATAAACAAGAAAACTGAAAATTCCAGAAATCGAAAAGAGTGCCTTGCGAAATACGAAACAAGAGTTCGATGAAACAAATTACATAGATGGAGAGAAAAACTCTAACACTGAGATTGTCCTAAAAGCATCAACATTCTCTCTTCTACACATTGGCAATAACACAGCCATTCTCATTGTGTGAAGGAAACCCTAAAATCCTCACATTTCACAACCCATCTTTACACCATTCTCTGCCTTTTATCTCTCTCATTCATCAGCCTAAGGAGGATGCTTGGTTCTATGTGTCGAAAAACCGTAAGAAACTACACAATTTTACAGATTTTTTTTTGCAGAGAAAACAAAGCTCTCTTTCACAATTTCCCGCAAGATTATTTTCGGTTTTAGATCTTACCTAATTCTCAAAACGCAACGGCAGACCCATACACCCTAGTTACGCTGTACAACACTTGCGGCCTTACGCCATCTGAGGCTGATTAAGGGACGGCTGCAAACCCATTCTCCTCTCTGCATATAGAGACAAAACCACTTAAGAGACGTTGGAATGTATAAATGATTGATATTGCCTCTCGCTCAAATACTCATAGAAAATAGAATATTGGAGGCTAATTTTAGTACATGAAGGCTTATAATTTGGACCCATAGAAGAGAAAGAATAAAGAACACACCTCCAGCAGCAACGAGTTTTTCAACACGAGCAACAATATGCTTTCCATAAGTGTATTTCTTTAAAGCATTAAGATGCACTTTAATACGTGTAAGTATCAGCTCACGACGTTGGTCATCGCATGTCTCCAGAACCTTTTGCACTACATAGTTTGCAAACTGATCCTTCATCATCGCCTATATACACACGAGAAAGAAGCATGTTAGTCTCTATAATTCCTCGACAAAAATCTGATAGTATATGTTTGACAAACCTGAAGAGGCTCGTTTTCGTCAGTTGTACCCAGCATCTCATTCACAAGCAACTCTCGTTCCTCTAGACCTCCAAAAGTCAAACATTTCTCAACAACGTTTGAAGCGAACTTCTGCTGGCTCATCTGAACAATCTTCCCCGCTAGTTCTGTGATTATCACAGTACGCTCATCAGGCTTTCCATGCTCCAGTACATGCTGTTCACAAAACGTGTATCAGTTTTGACCAAACAATATGACATCATCAATAGCAGAAGAACTCATATATTTCACAAACCTGGATAACATAGTTTCCATACTGATCTTGGGCCAACATACTAACACTTGACAGGATTTCTTCCATAACTTTGCTCTGTGTATCCGGGTCATGGCAGTGTTCCAAAACCCTCTGCAACATCAGGAGCCGAAGAGTGTTTTACATTGAAGCATAGGATCAAGAAAGCGGTCATCTTGTTTTTATCACTAAGGGAATGTACCTGAATAACACGGCACCCGTATGGGTGAGTGGAGAGGGTCACAACTTGACCAAAGAAAGTAGAAATAATAAACTCGATGTTTTCTTCAGGCACACATTCGATGCACTTCTGAACCACATGGTTCCCATTCTGATCGCGAACACATCGCATCACATGTCCATCAAGTTCTTTCACCATCTTAATTTTCTGGTCGAGATCAACCACCTCAATTGCCTAAAAACGTATAAACAGAAGATAATGAGATCGTAATGAGATGGAAGATGGACTTATAAAACAGGTGAGAATTAGACCTCACCTTCTGTATAACACGACAACCATACATCTGCAGGCTAAGCGGCAAAACATTGTTAAAGAGTTTCTCTCCTAATTCTCTCCTCTGTGGCGGGAGTCCATGCTCAAAGAACTGCAGGAAGGTAAGCATATTCAGGAATCTTTCTTTTAAACTAAGAAGCAACAGAGAAGAAGTTCAAATCTACCTTTTGAATCACATAGTTTCCAAAAACATCAGTCATTAGGGCAAGAGCTTGTGGCATGATCTCCTCATAAACCATGTTTTTCTCATCAGTTGTTGCTGTCTCGAGCTTCTGCTGAATAAAGCGGCTCCCATATTGATCCGCACTGGTAAGCCATTTCAGAATACGCGTTAGCTTGGGACAAATCAAATGGCACACAAGAATAAAGGTAAGGATTTTCAAAGCAATACCTGAACTCTACAACATGGCTAGCTATTTCAGAAAGTTCGAATCCTCTAGTTTTGTTACTTTTGAACTCTTCAAGCAATGAAGAACCAAAGCCTCCCTCCAAACTAGCATCCATGTGCCAAGAATCCATTAAGCCTCCTGAATAGTTTCTTGTTGCAGAGGGATATCGCATATTAACTTCACCTCTTCTCATAGGGCTACAAGGTCCCACAAGAGGATTTTGCATAACATGATGAGCCAATGGGCTTCCAGGATATGACATATTAGACCCAAATGTTGGACTCCCATAATAGCTATGGCTGTTAGGGCTCCCGGATTTGTAAGGAACACCATACTGTGATTTCTGAGCTCCAAGATAAGCCCTCTGAAGTTCAAGCATATTCATGTAGGAATTACCCATCAAACCCCTGTCCAATGAAGAATCATTAAGAAGATCAAGCGAGTCAGCATACTGATGATACATTGGGTCGGCAATATGCGACTGCAGACCCATCATTCGGTTATTGATCCTCCCAAGATTACGTGATTCAGACAAGTTCTGACCAGAAGATACAAAACCTCTCCCATGAAGTCTGGAGTCAATTCCGGAATATCCCAAAGCAGATGGCGCAGAAACATCTTCATACATCGGAGAATAGTTACTAGTACCAAGTTGGCTAGCCATCATAGAAGCTACGGCTGGATTTAATGCGTAATTGTTCAGATTATAGTTTGGGCTATCAAGATGCTGATGCTGGTAAGGACCAGGTAGTCCACCTCCCCCATTATAGGCAGGTCCTTGTGACCCTCTCAATTGCGAATTCCTCCAAGAACCAGTTGCCTTATGGGCTTGATCAGATTTGTTTGGGAACCCGTGTTGATTAACTTCGTTATGTCCAAACATATAGTTCCTGACCTTTTCGACATCCTGTTCAGCCTGACCCCGCTCATCTAACCCGCCACTGCCTGACAGGTTCATGCCAGATAAAGCAGCGGCAAGATCAGAAGACTCGTTCAGACCAGATCCGTTGAAGGGGCTTTGATTACTTGTGTTCCTCTTATCATTTGAACTCACTCTTCCACTCCCAATGGGAGTAAGACAGGGACTAGGCACCCTAGCAATGGCCTGTGGATCAGGAGTCCCATTTCTAGACAATGAAGAGCCCAGAACAGCTGCATAGCTGTATGAAGGTGCTGCACCAATGCCTTGTGATGCAGACTGATTATTTGCGGAGTCCATATTTTCATTACGACTAGCAGGACGTGAGGTCTGTTGTGCTACGGGATTTCCATGCCGTAGATCAGCCTGCAGAGAAGCAATCATCAACTTTGCATAAGTAAGAATCAAATATGTAGAATCCTATGTCGTTGAGTGAAGTTGCTTTCATGGATTCTCATCTTTTTTATATTCTAAAATCAGTATCACAATGAACCAGAGACATTCAATCAATCATCAGACAGAATAAACACTAACCGAGAACCAAGTTTCAGGAGATAACAACACATACAGAGAAAACTAAGTTTAGTGGTTATCCTCGAATGAAGTTGCTTGCATAACATAGCCAGAAATCTTCTATAAAGAAAACACTATAAAGCTATAAACTTTCAATAAGAAAACAAAACATAGATGAAGAGTAATGATAAGAAGAGGTATTCACCAACCTGAAAGATATCAGCAAAACTCTTCTGTTTGCCTCCAAGATCCAAACCGGGCAACCCAATCAGTCCATTAGCATCCCACTCAGACGAAGAAGCATTAGCTTTCTCAGGCTCAAACTCGTCTTGCTGCTTCATCTGCTCAAAACCAGGCGGCATGGAGAACAAAGATCGACTATCATTCACTTTGCGCCTATCCCCAATACCACCTAAGACAGTGCTACTCCCTTTAACCCTCTGAGCAACCCTCAAATCCTCTCTAGACATCAAAGGAGGAGGCAACCTCGGATTCAACTTCATATTAGCATAGTAATAGGACAAGTAAGCTGGATCGTTCCTAAACTCCTCATCCTCACAACCAAACCCATTTCCCTTATTGCCTCCACCAAAGTCCATGAAAGGAGCACCACCTCCACCGCTGAAAAGCCCTCCAGCAGCACTAACGGAACCGTCCACAGTAGGCGGAGCAGAGCCGCTTCTGTAGATATTAAGCTCTCTCTCGAGCTCATCAGCTTCCTCTTGACGTCGTTGCTGCTCACCAAGCAATACACCAATCTCTTTCTCGTAATCATCCCCAAAGGATGAATCTTCGTTACCTCTAAGCATCTGCCTTCTTCCAAGTTCCGGAACCATTTTCTACCTAACAAGGCAAAACAAAACCCTCAACGGATCCTAAAGATCAGACCTTTCTAACTCAAATATATACAATTCCTAAAAGAAACTCACCAAAGATCAAAACTTTAGGCGGTACTCAAAGTAAACTCAGGAGCTCCTATGGATGATTGATTTGTCCATGTTTACTGTTGGTTGAAGTTTTATATAAAAAAGAACCCTAACAGCGACAAGATGAGAGAGATAGGAAAAAATGAGCTCAACGGGGAAAATTGGGTTTTTATAGTGTTGACGGAATTATCTGACGGCGATGCAACAAAACCTTAGGGTTTCTTTTGCTATTTAACTATGGCAAATTAAAAAATTCACTAAAAAAATAAAAACAGAACTGATATTTTCGAACTAGTTCAGTTCCGGACATTGGTAAACAGGTTATTTACATGTATACCAAAAAGTTTGGAAACAGAATTGGAAATTTGGAAAAAGATTTGGTGAATTTGCAAGATAAGAAAAAAATTAAGTAATAAATTTGGATGGAATTACTCCTGAAAAATTCGGTGTAATTTTTAGTTATTTTTGAAAAATATTTGTGTTTGCAAAAAATGATGTTGGCATAGTTTTTGGCCTTGATTGTTTGTATAGTTTCTACCCTTTCAGATTTATTTTCTTTTAAACTTTTAACTTTTTGGTTTTTGAAATTTAGTTTTTGGAAAACTTTTATGGTATTTTGTTTAATTTTTAATTTAAAAAAATTTCATCAAAAATAGTTTTGAATTTTGGGTTGAAAATATCAATTTTTTGAAAATCTAAATTTTCTAAATTTTAAATATTTATATAGTCATAAACTTGAATGGTTTTTGTTTAAAACAAAATTCAGAATCTAAACAACAAGTTAACTAAAACTACACTAAACCACAAGAATATTATAATTGCATACGAGACAAGAAAATTTTCCAAACTATGAAAAGTCTTATTTGGCGCCAAGAGAAAATAATCCATTCAAAGTCTTACACGTGTCAACGACATACAATATTTACAAACTTAAGTTACAAAAGGAATTAAATATTTAGCATATTTAATGTTACCGAATTAGCTCTTAATAATAGAATAAACTATTTATGAAGTCATAATCTTTTTAAAAAGGAGAGAATGATGAAGATATGAAACCAAGCTTGACGGAGACCGAAGATGAATCAATTAAAATTCCAACT
Organism: Sisymbrium irio; assembly: GCA_000411075.1. Classification (NCBI taxonomy): domain Eukaryota; kingdom Viridiplantae; phylum Streptophyta; class Magnoliopsida; order Brassicales; family Brassicaceae; genus Sisymbrium; species Sisymbrium irio. The sequence goes on along the minus strand of KE156260.1, from coordinate 170,468 downwards.
ATGAGAAAAACACCAAAGATCAAAGCAGAAATTAGGATCTTAAGGGAGGAATTTAACAAATCAGTGAAAAGTTTGTTTACAATTGAAAAGCATGAAAAACTAAAAAAAAAAAAAAGCTGCTTAAGATATAAATCTTTCAAGAAACACTAGTCGGACCAAAAGAGGAACAATTCATATAAATTTTGAAGGCAATCACACAACCATATCATTGAAAGATCAACATCACCAGAAGACCAAGAAACATTAAGAAATTGAACATATGCTACAAGAAGATTGATCACTGATGTGTTGTGTTTTTGACACTTTCTAACCAATGTTTTCAAGTGTTTCTTTGATTCTTTTCCCTTGTTTTAGAGTCTTTTCAGGTTGGAACGCGTTTGGATGGAGTCTAGAGTGGAAGAAGCAAAAACTACGCCAAAAGGAGTCTAAAGTGAACATTTTCGTGACTCAGATCGATGGACCCATATCAGGATCAATCGATCCATCAGATGAGTTTATAACGAGAGATTCCATAATCGACCACGGAGGCCGGGAACGGCCATTCGAGCAGTGATCGATTGATCCATGAAGGCAAGATTGATTGATCCATGAAGGGGAGATCGATCGATTATATAACGCCCCCTAAC
>KE156260.1:146679-157708 GCA_000411075.1 Sisymbrium irio | reverse complement strand
TTAATAAAAGATGTTTCGGATTACCTTACTGCTACGTGAGAAGAACAGTCTTGCTCCTCTCTGCCGTCTAATTCTTCTCGGTTATGGGTTCTTTCTCGATCTTCTAATCTTCTATTCCTCCTTTGCCTGCACCTCTTTGGTTCCCTCAAAACATATCTTTGAAAAAAGCCAAGAACAAACCCTAGCCACCGACGGGTTCGTAGACTGCAAAGAGAAATTTATTCTTGGAGATGAATCATCTAATCAATGGAGTGTAGAATCGGAAGCGTCGGTCCGTTTGGAAGATGAAAATCAATCTATGTGACTTATTCGAAAGGGCCGGCTTTCGTACTATAAAATATGGGTTTAGCTTAAAAGGTTTTAGGATCCGAAACAAATTAAACGATTTTAGAGAAATTTTATTTTTCAGTAGCTTGCCACGTGGCATTGTTTTGGAATAGTTTTTTTCTCTGATGTGGACACTCTCTAGAGCTTCTATTAGCTCCTTTTATTAGTAGAGATTTGATTAGATTCAAACTGATTTCACCAAATACAAAATAAAAGATGCAACTGCGAAACCTAAATGCTCAGGATTGGCTAGTTTCCACTGTAATAGCAGTCCGTTATTAACTAATTGGTTTGTTTGAAATAAAATCAAAATCTCAAAACTCAAATGGTAGAAAAATTGTGAGTTTTCGGAAAATAGAAACAATCTACAATAGTCTTTCCTTTTTTACTTTATTTTTTGAAACAAACGACTTCTACTTTTATTATATATATAAGATGGGAGATTAAATTTTGGTCATTAGTCAAACCTCTCTCTTTAATGGTCTCATTGAATGGTAACTATTCCGGTTAAAATGTCTATAACGGTTAGAATGGGAGTAATGCGATTAAATTAAGAAAGGTATCTTTGTTCTTAATAGATCGTGCTTGGTCATGATTATGATTTATGATCGTTCCCCGATGTCCACGAGTCGGCGTATGAATCGGTGTTGTTGGTCTCAAACGAGAAAAGTGAAAATATTGTTAGGTTAACTCAGTTTTATATGCGGGCTTTGAAGTGCGTTTCATTTTCATCATACTTTGTGACTTTGAATGGACTCAATCAAAGCCCAATGAGCTCACTCTCATAAATCCCATACGTTCAGTTGTGTCCATACTCATGGGTCATGGCTTTGAGTCCTTTTGGAAGACACCGATACTTAGGTTACAATTTTTGTTTTTGTTCTGCTAAGAATTTTAAAATCAAGTGTTATTACTAGGCAATGACTAACTTTGTTCACTCTGAAAATTTGTTGTTGGTAATCTACCTGGCGATGAATTAAGTATGTTTTGTAAATTTAATTATGTTTTGTTTGCATAACTATAAAAAAAGAATTGAAGCAAAATCGAAGACGTTTGAGATTATGCATAAACAATTTTGCTAGAACCTATCCACTACTCATTATGCTTCATTATTCCTTCATTAAGCAACAAAAGCTAATAACCAATGAATTAGTAAAAGAATTGTTACACCAACAATTTTCTGTAAATCTAAATTACCAAAAGAGAGTAATGATTATTTTTCTCTCTTGAAAAGTTCTTTTAAAATAGATTAAATTTATTCATTTGATTTTAAAACAAAAGGCTACTTAGATATAGTTGGATAATGTTATTGGCTAACGCATATGAATTCGGTAGGATGTAAAAGTAGAGGAGAATTTTTCAAGTTGGTAAACCTACAACTAACTACCTACATTATTATGTTCTTTATACTTTTGGTAAAACTTTTTTTATTTATCATCATTTACCAATGGATTTTGGTAAATTCTCCAACTTTTTCTATTAGTAATCTATTGCCCCTAATTACAAAAAAAAATATATTTTAAAGTGTCTAATATGTTAGATAACAAAAATCGCATCGTATAAGTTTAGCTAATTTATTAATCGCATAAGTTTATAAAAATTTATTATTGTCAAATGTTGTTAAACTTAAAAAAAAAAAACGAAATTTATAGTATAAATTAGTTTATGTAAATTGTGTAACACAAATACTAATAGTCATGAATTAACTCATTGAGCAACCTTTGGAAAAGTTACCTCACTTAGAAACATTAGGGATGTTATATAGTATGTTGAAATCTAAATTCAGGTGGTTGAATCTGAATTTTTTTTTTTGAGAAGGTTGTACTTAATTTACATGCTTTTAAACAGTATATTTGTTTTCAAATTCAATTAGATTTATTTTAAATGTGGTTGCAGAAATGTAAACCGAAATTTGATTCTCATTTGTTTCATATTTTTGTATTAATTTTTCATCGTCTAGCCCAAATCTTATTTTGGTGCAAGTAATTCATTTGATCCAATTGATTTTGAGTATTAGTTCTAAACTTTTAATGATTAGTTCTCAAGAAACTCCTTGCCGCCAATTTACTTCGAGAACAAATTAGAAATATCTAGGAGTCAAATACCTTATTTATTTTTTACTTTTTTCCTGTTATGAGCAAGACACCAATCTTAACTTACAGTTAAAAACATTCCTACGTAAATTCAATTATTCCATGATGTCAAAATGAGATAAAAGAAAATGTAGTGGCTCATTTAACCAAAATTAAACATCGGATGCAACATCTTAATTGTAGTTACCAAATATCTAAATAAAAGTAGATAAGACAGATAAAAGTAGAATATAAGGCCAAGTGAAGCGTAATCCAACAATCGTTGTCTTATGTTGCTTGAAAGGAATGGATGAATTGGGTGAAGTGTCAAAGACAGAGAGTCTTCCAGGAGACTGTGAAGATCTTCCGTAAGCTTAGATCCACTCAACACTCTCTTTTTGTTGGAACATATGTTTTCAAACAACCAACGTGCAACGTCCCATGTACTTATTATTATTTTAATTTAAAATTCCTCGTTTACTATAATTAATTACTCTACTCATTACATTACTTAGTATCCTTAATTTGGTCTAATTACACATAAGACTATTTATTTTCAAGTTTTCATATCCTGAAAAGTGAAAGGCGAAAACTATTTTTGGATCTATAGTTTCTAAATTAAACTTTAATATGAAGTGTTTTTGTTTTTTGATTTCTGTATTTATTTTTTTTAATTAATCCAGTTTATATTAGATGATGGTTTAGTGATTTTTTTCTTTAAATAAGCGATATTTGATGTAGAAATTTATAGTAAATTTGAGTTATTACTGCTATATCAGTAATTATAACAAAATAGTTTAGTCAATTTATTAGTTTTCTTAACAAGTGTATATTATAGATTATACTAAAACATGACTTCTTTAGAAAATAAATTATTATCTTTAGTCAATGTCTCGATTCTATGTTTTTATCTAATAGTTTGTTGATTATCATTTTATTGGTACGAGAAACTGTATGTAGAGCTATAATCATCATTGTTAGAGCACATAAGTTAACTTCGAATTCACTCGGATCGTCAAAAATTGGACCAACTATAACATCAACACTAAAATTTTATTACTCATCACTTACCCGAATATACTATATTCTTTTTATTCTTTTCCTTCAATTTTGTTACCAACCATTAACCCTACCATTTGCCTCTTTCGCTTATATAAAAACAACATTCGACCTCAGTTTATCAACACACCACTTGAGAGCTTCACCAGAAACCGATACAAAAAGAAAATCATATCTTACATAAATGTTTTGAAATAGAAAAACAGATTTTGTCTTCAATATTCAAATAAATAGTTTTACATGGCTACGTGGGTTTTGCATTATCTTCTTGTGGCATTCCTTATTGCCATAAGTTTCAGCATCGATGAAGCATCTGCAGGAATCACACGGCACTACACTTTTAATGTAATAATAAATTAGTCTCAATTTTTTTTTTTGGTCGACAATTAGTCTCAGTTTGAGTCTATATATTAGTTAATTATCTTTTTTTCCTGTTAGTTAGAAGATATATTAGTTAATTATCGCTTTTTCGTCATATGTGTGTAATTAGACCAAATCTAATCACTTACCCCAATTTCCCTCCGGCAGATTCAACTTAAGAACATCACAAGATTGTGCAAGACGAAAACCATCGTGACGGTCAATGGAAAATTCCCAGGACCTAAGGTTACCGCAAGAGAAGGAGATAATCTACAAATCAAAGTTGTTAATCATGTAACCAATAACATTTCCATACACTGGTAAAGTACTAAGCGCTGTATAGTCTTAGAATAATGATAAAAAAATCAACTTTTGTTTTAATTTTCTGAGCATTAACATATAGATGGATTTATGTATAAAATTTAGGCATGGGATCCGGCAGCTAAGGAGTGGATGGGCGGATGGGCCATCGTATGTGACACAATGTCCAATTCAGACCGGACAAAGTTATGTTTATAACTTCACGGTGATCGGACAAAGGGGAACCTTGTGGTGGCATGCACATATTCAATGGATGAGAGCCACCGTGTATGGACCATTGATCATTCTCCCTAAACTCCACCAACCCTATCCTTTTCCCAAACCCTACAAACAAGTTCCTATAATCTTTGGTAAATTATATCTTAAATTGGTAACTTTTACATATACTCTCTCCAAAAGCCAAAATAATATGTTTTAAGGGATTCAACATTTGCTGTTTTTAATTTATATATAGGTGAGTGGTTTAATGCTGATCCTCAAGCAGTGGTACAACAAGCTCTTCAGACGGGTGCAGGCCCAAATGCATCTGATGCTCATACTTTTAATGGACTTCCAGGTCCACTATACAATTGCTCCACAAAAGGTAATTATCATGTTTTTTAAGTATTAGTTATGTCTAAAATTAGAAGCCGATTTTCTTTTCACGATACTTATAAGCCTAAATTTTTATTTTAAGATACATACAAGTTGACGGTGAAACCTGGAAAGACATATCTACTACGTCTGATCAATGCTGCACTCGATGATGAACTCTTCTTTACCATAGCCAATCATACATTAACAGTGGTCGAAGCTGACGCTAGCTACGTTAAACCATTCCAAACCAACATTGTGCTTCTCGGTCCGGGACAAACCACCAATGTACTACTTAAAACCAAACCTATTTACCCAAATGCAACATTCTACATGCTCGCAAGGCCCTACTTCACCGGCCAAGGAACGATCGATAACTCAACCGTTGCAGGAATTCTCAAGTATCACCATAAACCTACCGCAAACCATTTTAACTCATCTAAAAATCTCCCTGTCATTAAACCTTCTCTACCTCCCATCAACAGTACGAGTTATGCCGCAAATTTTACAAAATTGTTCAGAAGTTTGGCGAATCCTACATTCCCGGCAAACGTACCAAAAACCGTGGATAAAAAATTCTTTTTTACTGTCGGTTTAGGAACTAACCCTTGTCCTAAAAATCAAACGTGCCAAGGACCAACTAATACAACGAAATTCGCAGCAGCTATCAACAATGTGTCTTTCATCTTACCAAATAAGACTTCTTTATTGCAATCATACTTCTCTGGCATGTCGAAGAAAGTTTTTACGACCAATTTTCCAAGTGCTCCTGTTTTTCCATTTAATTACACGGGTATGCCACCAAACAACACAATGGTCTCAAGAGGGACCAAAGTCATGGTCTTGAAGTACAACACAACTGTCGAGTTGGTCTTGCAGGGCACTAGCATCTTGGGTATCGAGGCACACCCTATTCATCTTCATGGCTACAACTTTTACGTGGTAGGTCAAGGTTTTGGTAATTATGACCCGGTTCGTGATCCAAAGCAGTATAACTTAGTCGATCCGGTTGAACGAAACACTATCAATGTCCCCTCTGGTGGTTGGGTTGCCATTCGTTTTCTTGCTGATAATCCTGGTGATGGTTTAATTTTTTTTTTAAATGTTATAATATATATAATGCCGTTTTGAATCTAAATGATCATAATTCCAGTGTTAAACTGATTCTCCAACTATATCTTTTTAATAATTGTGTTTCTTGATGTCAGGTGTGTGGTTCATGCATTGCCACATTGAAATTCATTTGAGTTGGGGTCTTACTATGGCTTGGGTGGTTTTGGATGGAGACCTTCCAAATCAGAAACTCCCTCCTCCACCTTCGGATTTTCCTAAATGTTGACTCTAACCAATCCAACGTCTCTGTCGATACCACGTCAACTTTTTTCCCTTTTGTTGGAATGTTATTTCCTTAAATTGGTGCAATATGTGTTTCTTGTTTCTTTTTATTTTTGTGTGTTTCTTGAATCATCACCTGAGAATTCTGAGTTTTTTTTTCTCCTGTTATCTTGTAAAAAGATGAGTGAACTTGAAGAGCTTTGTTCGCGGTAATACTTTCTTTTTACATTATTCTGACGCAAAATAAATAATTATTGTAACCATCGAGAAAGGTGATATATATTAGCAAAAAAACTGCAACGCTCTTGATAGTTCTTCATTATCTGGTTAAACAAAAAATTTTATTTACGATAGATGACAAAAGATGGAGTCGTTGAAAACTTTTCATTGGATTCCCTATATAATAATCCAAACTTTTTTTCTCTAATAAAGTGAAAAGATAGATTTTATCTCATGTCAATAATGCCGACTGATTTCTTAGTACCTAGCTGTTTATACATAATATATAGTAATTTCCTCCTAAATTTTTATACAATAAAATGCGCAAATGTATTGATACCAAAGATTTCTCATTTGCCAAGAGGGAATCTTTCTTCAATCAAAGAGACAAAAACCCAGAAAGCAAACAGAAAAAATACTGCCACCAAATACTGCCATAAAATGCAAAAAGGAATAAAATAATAATAATAAAGCTAAGAAAAAACAAAATATGAGTAGAGTTCCAGACATTATTGGTGTTTGCAAGATCTACAGCATCATAGCATTATATTGAAATATTCTTATCATTATCACATTGACATTAAGTGGACTCCATTATCGTTTCATAATCAATAATAAATTCAAAGAAAAGCTTCAGATCTTTGACCGGATTATATGAATCATGAATCATTTAAAGTAACCTATAGATAGATAGATGTCATATATTTATTTTTTAAAAACACAAAATTGAAGATTGGCTGAATTGCTTTTTTTTACAGAGACAATGAAAATGACTATTCAGTGCAAATCCTAACAAAAAAGCTGTACTTCATTATACACCAATTAATTAATACTTCAGATACTGTAATTTTTAATTTTGCTTAGTAAACAAAAAACATAAATTAACTAAATGTATGTTTCAATCTAAATACTAATATCGGTGATGTATATATGTCTAGGTGTAGCATATGGAAGTGATGTAATTAAAGAGGAGAAAAAATTATGTAACTGAAAATTTGGAGCATAGAAACCCTAATTCTTAAATCAAAATCTCTTCTTACAATGTACTTGTATTGAATTAATCAAGTTGATCTAATTACAAGGAACAAAAAAGAAAAAAAAGGAGAAGATCTTATTAAGAATCTCCATGTTTATGCCAACAAACAAGCATAGCCACACACCTTCTCATGATGTAAAACCTTGCCTTCTGCTCTTTAGCCAAGCTGCTGTATTTCTGAGTGATAGAAGAAGAAGATGAAGAAGAAGAAGAAGATCTTCTCTCTTTTCTTGAGAAGCTTCTAGAGATTGAAGATGAAGAACAAGAGGATGAGGAGGATGAAGGAACAGAACATTTAGTGGAGGAGCTCCTTACGAATAGTGGAGACTTTGCGGAGGAAGCACTTGTTGAGAAGCTTCTAGAAAACATTGACTTAGAGGAAGAAGAAGAAGAAGCTATTGTCTCTTTCTTCGACAGCTTCCACTTCTCTTCCATAAGTAAAGTGTGCTTCTGCAAGAATATTGGAATTTCTAATGAATGGGTCTAGTTATGTGTGTTTATTGTGAGTTTGTGGTGATTTAACTCAAAGAAGAGATAGTGATTCAGAGAAAGACAGAGAGAAGTAGAGAGAGTGATAGTGTCTCTTTTCTTATATATGATGCTTCTTTTAATACTTATAATAAATCAATTTAGATAACAAATGGCAAACAAATCAATGGGAAAATTGAAAATTCTCTTATTATTATAAAGTAATATTTTAATTTAGGAAGTCATGAGATGGGAACTTTTTTTCCCGTCGACTTAGGAACTTTTTCTTTTGGCTTCGAGCTGGGAACTATCTAACGTCCACTTGTTTTATCTATCTAAATTTCTTATGTCTATTAAACATTTAATGTTTTATCTTGGTTCGATAATCAGTTAATTAAGATCATTAAATTTACTTTTACTAGCTTGCAACTATATTTAAAAAATAAGAAACTACCACAATTATATGTTTTGTGATATTTTTAATTTTGCTTTTTAACTAATTAATTTGAAAGAAGATAATAAACATTACATATCTAAAACTAATTTTTAGATATATAAATTATTAAATTAGAAATTTAAAATAAAAATGAAAATAATTATTAGTCCATGCATGGATACTATCCTAATTACAATAAAGACATTTCAATACGATATAATTGAGGAATTGTATCCTTTGGGAGACGAGAGTCGTGCTTAGAATTTTTTTTACAGAATCTACAGGGGTGCAAAGTCTGGGGATGGGGAGCTTTTACTTAGCGATGACGATATAGTTAATGCTTTGATTAATGTAATTGTATTAATTAGATAACGTATGTGCTTTCAAAGCGAATTTTAGCATATTATTTCATAGCTAACGTGTCAAATTTCAATTGGGTGGATCTTAGAGAACTCGAGCTCTTATTATTCTTACCACCACAAGATCTACACATTGTCGAAATCCTCTTCTTGAGATCTGCCATTAATGTTGGTGGAACCAATGTCGTACGTTTATATACACAATGCATATATAGTATTAATGTACATACAAAATACATGCAATCATAATCTTCATTTAAACGCGTCACATGAGAGAGATCCCAACATGGAGCACGATAAAATTTATCGGTATTGCTTTCATATCAGTGTGTAATGTACGCATATTTTTTATTACTAATATATTGATTGAAATAGAATAGTTATTTTTAGGGATTCCTATATATTATTGGCATAGTGGGACAGGAATCACTATAAATAATGTGGCGGGGAAATATAATAATTTTAAAAGCCTGTTAGCAGTAGAGCTAAATTTCCTCGAAATGAATAAGAAATATACAAAATGATTCAAATTTCGAAGATCCAACAGCGACTAGGGTACTCGGAATAACGTTTGGCTATTCGACTTGGCAGAATCATGGATACCTTTTAGTAAAATTGATACATTTTGAAAGATTAGTTTCTGGAATAAACTAACCCATATAAACAAAGCAGGGATATCGAATGAAACATGTCTGCAATAATAAGTTTTTTTTTTCAAATATAACAAGTGTTGTATATTATTGTGTGGGGGTTAGAGAGGAGGGGCAAAGAGGGATGGAGAGATAGGTGTTCCGTATGATAATAATTTTTTAAAAGAGAGGAAGAGTAGACAGGTTTGGTCTAATAATATTCTACATGTTTTTCACTTATGTCTTAAAACCAGCCTGGATTTACGCAAAAAAGAACCCACATTACATTGTCCCCATTTTCGTTTTGTATTTCTATCCTCCACAGATTTCAAATCTGCTTTTCCCAAAGCCCTAAACACCCATAAAAACAAGTGCAATTTGATCTATATATCACGCAACTACTTATTCCATTATTTTGAAGAATATTCAAACTCGTGTGAACGAACAAATCGTTTGTTAAAACTAACCCCACACATATATATCATTTGTAAAATATGAAAAACTGACACTCTCTTTTGAATTATTCCTATTACTAAAATGACATTCTCTGTAAGTCAAATATAAATTTTTGAAACATTTAGTGTTATGGAATTGTAATTTTTAAATATATATTATAAGATTATTATTAGAGATATTTTAAATAAATATTTTAAGTTTTAGATAATTTTGAGTGAGTTATGAAAGTTTCTAGGATTAAAAAACATAGTTTTGAATTTTTATATTTATAATTAAAAAATCCACCCAAAACATATAAAAACACAACAATTTTTTAAAAATTTTATTTTAAATTATCTCTAACAACAACAGTGAGATTTAGTAATATTGAATTTTAAAACACCATTACTATATTATTTTTACAAATCACATATTGAACACACTTTCTTACATAATAAACTTTAGATTTTTTTTTTTGTAATTTTAAATTGCTTCGGTGAAGTGTTTTAGTGAAATATATTAAAAACCTAATTACTTCAATTTTTAATGGGATTAAAATTATACCAATTTCTCTAAAATTATCTAAAAACTCATGCATTAATACTTAAACCATTCCAATTTTCCTCAAATAATATATATACCGAATATACTCTCTTAAGGTACATTAATATTTATGTGCTGGTACATATATGAATTTCATTCAAGTTCATATAAATATAATAATTAAACAGAATACTATCCAAGTTTATATAAATACAATAATTAAACAGAATACCATTCAAGTTCATATAAATACAATAATTAAACAGAATACCATCTTTGTTCCAAATCTTTTAGTTTTCCAGACTTCTCAATAAATTTCTAAGTCTTGATTTCTTTTTCTCTCTACTATAATTGAGTATAGTGGTATGTAAATACGACTTTCGTGACAAAGTAAATGTAACATCCATTTCATCATCACTTGAGAACGATGTGCCATGTAATCTAACTTCTCTCTCAAGTAACTTTAATAACTCATCAATACTCCAATCTATTAATATCATTAATAAATATACAACTTCAATTTACCCGAAATTAAATCATATAATAAACTCTTAAAAAAATATATAAAAAACCGTAAAATATCCCAAATGCCACTCGATCAATCCATAGGTCCATATACTCATCAAGCTCATCTGAAATATAAAAAGAGAGAATGAACAACTAGGGAGTCACTCAGTGAGGTTTGGATGCTAAACCATACAAAACGCAGTTTCGGTCATAACACTCCAAACAAGGAACAAAAATTAAACATGAACAACCACGGCACCTAAAGCACCACAAGCATACACAAGTCCTTATGTGACAGTTTAAGTGACCGACCGCACCCTCCCACGGAGGTCAGTATGGAATAGTGTCCA
>KE156260.1:121396-136114 GCA_000411075.1 Sisymbrium irio | reverse complement strand
CTAACTAGCAAATTACTCAGACATGATTAATGAAACAAAAATCATAATTGAATAAGATTGCATAAGAGAAATAAGAATATGATTAATGGAGTTCTGAATCTTCTCTGATGGAGTTCAAATTCCTCTCTCCAAAGCTCTCTACAAATCTCTCTCAAAGTATGATGATGGAAAATATGATAAGTCTAAATATGACTTTTAAAACCTAAATATAGTCTAAAACGCATAGGGACTTGTCTTATAAATATCTGAGACTTATGAGGCTTTTATTATTTTTCCAAACTTGTGTAAAATTGGAGATGGAATTTGTGGTCGTGCAGGGTGTCGAACGCCACCCTCCTGGTGTTGTTCGACACCAACTCGAAACATTAGCTCCAACTTTTGCTTCTCAGCTGCAAAGCTCCCAAAATGCTCTAATATCTCCAAAATAGTCCAGCACGTACCTAAACCTGTAAAAGACTCTAACAAGACTCCAAAAACACTAAAAGACTCTAAAAACACAACTTAGATCATGACTAAAATCAGTAAAAACCACAATATATCACAGCTCTTTTCCTTTTTTCTTTGTGGGCGGAAGACAGCAAACTTACTAAAAGACTCGCAAGAATTTTCTGGGAACTCGTCTGGAAGCTCGCCGGAAACTTGTCATAACTCGCCAGGGAAATTCACCGGGAAAAATTAACCAGTGGCTGATCGTTAGATAATTAAACAACAACCGGCCATTGGGACAAAACATTACTTTGTCTTGGTAAAGAAAAAAAGAAGGGATATAACTCTTTATAAAGAAGGAAGAAAGGGGTGAAAGTTAGAGATTTTTAATATGGAACAAAATTAAAGAAAAATGTTCTATGTGTTAATTTAATTTTAAGCTTAAACTGGGTTTAACGACAAAAAATTCAAATAGACTGAAAATAAAATTTTGAATCATTACAGTAAAAAACTTTTAAGCAAAACAAGGGTCAATTATTAATTGCTCTTATAGCTCTATTTATTTGGAATCATTAACCCTCATTACGACTTAGCCAATAAAGCGTTTCACTACGTCTTCTAATGTAGATGGTAACAAGAAAACACAAATTATATATATATATATATATCGGTTTTTTGCTGTTGTTGATATTTGAATTGCCAATTCTTACATTGTATAAAAATGGTAGAGATAAATGAGCAACACGATATTCTTTTTTTCTGTTTCGATGCAATTCGGTTGTTTATTTCGGTGAAAAATTATATAGCCTTTTATTCGCTACTGATAATCCAAGAAACTATAACCTCGATCATGCTTTTTTTTTTTGGATATATTCTCTGATAATCAGTGGACACTGGTCACTGTGGACTCTAAGGAACAAGATAAATAGTTGACTAATCAAAATTCTAAGAAGCATAATATACTTTGACAAAATTTGGAGATTAGTGCGGTTTAAAGAAGCCAAAAACAGCATCTCACTGATTCACAAAGCTGATCTGACCTCACTATGTGATTTCCTTACTTCCAAATAAAGAAATAATTTGTTGGAAGCTTAGACATAAACCTGTTGGTTGTCAAAACCAAAAGCAAGAATATCAATGCATAAATATGTACGTTAATAACGCACACACTGGTCACTTATGTCTCCAATTCTCCATTATCTTAGACTGTTTGGCTTAATGTTCATTTTGACTGGTCAAAGAATCCCTGAACTCCCAATTAATTTATTTATTATGTTTTTTTCAGTAACGTACTTTTGATTTGACCATTAACATTACTGGTCACGATCTTCTATTTTTTATTTTGTTAATTTCGCATAATAATAATAATAATAATGATAGATTTTTAAAATAATAATTATAATAATAGTCAATTTTAAAGATAACTATATTGAACTCACATATAACTATTAATAAAGCAAGTAACTAATCGACACACTTTATGTTTATTTACCCCTACTAACAAAACAATTTTTTTTAAAAAAAAATTTGATGTAATTTTTATATGTTTAGCTGAATTAATTTTGTTTATTTCTCGTACGAATAGGTATTTAAATCTTGAAATTTTACTCTCTTTTTTTTTACATTTATCATAGTTTGGATTTTGAAAAAGAGACACACATTTCTAAATTAAGTGAATAGTGTTCCATCATTGATAAATAAGAAATATTTTACATAATTACATAGATAATTTATATCATATGTAATAATAAACATATTAGCCTATAGTTGGTTAATTTAATAAATTAAATTAAAATTTTGTTATTCCTGCTAATTCCTTGAATAAGAATGATAATACTAAACTCTTATATTTGAAAAAGCGTTAAGCGAAGATGGTGTTTACATATTTAAGCTGAACCATAAAATGCGCCTTCAGGTCGTTTGCTTACCGGGAGTAAAACATAAATGCGTATATGAAACCCATGGAACGTCTTTGAGCTCTTTTGAGCTCTTTTGAGCTCTTTGAAGGTTTTACCAGTATCGTTGGTTTGATTAGACACTCGCAAAAGTAAATATATTTCAATAATTAAATAAGGTATTATATGAAAAAGGTCATGTGAGAATGTCCTTAAATTACTAATAAAAGAAAGGGCACTGAAAATAATTTACTGCATAATTGTTTTCGTTAACATTTGCCGGTTGAGACTCGGGAGTTGAGACTTGAGAGATGTATATAAGAGATGCTTTGACCAATGTGGAATTTTTTTGGTGGGTCAAATGTTGTGAATAGGTAAGTCAAAATCAAAACACATGATATGTTCAGATCCGTTGCACGATACCTTCTAACCCTTCTTTAATATATACAGTTATAGAACTGATTTAGTTTTTTGTTTTTACTCTTATTATGCTTTTGTGTTTGTAATGAAGAAAAACAACAGCTTCAAACAAACGGAACAATTTGTAAAAATAAGAAAGGAACAAGAAGAAGAAAAACAAGTTTTCAAACTTTGTAACTAAACTTAACCACAAAAAAGAATGTTGTTTGGTAATTGGTATATGACTAACTTTACACTAACCGTTCGTACCAGCATAATAATAGAACGAAACATATTTTTGTACATGAGAGAAACTTTAAGAAGTTAATTTTATTTTGCCAAATTTTAAAGTTAATACTTATAATAATGGATTTGGCGTAGAAAAAGTGGTTTAGCTGATGGATCATTTACCTACGTGTCGATTATTAAACAATATAACACGAGTATCTAAAAGGGAGAGATTTTATGCATAAGAAGAAGATGCGTTCAGATGTTAGTGTTAGATGACTAAATCACAGTACTCTCTTTGGTAAAAGAACTGCAATTCCGATGTGAAAAAGAAAAGAAAGACATTATTAATTTCTGTTTTTACCAAAAAAAAAAATTATTAATTTCTGTTTTTGTACGATAGATTAAATTTATGTAAGATAATTATATGTGGAATGAGATTAGAAGAAGTGGTGAGGTCACATGGAAACATGTGTAAGCTGAGTAGGACATGGTCAGGTCGGCTGGTGGGTCTTAACGCGAAGACCCACCATTTTCACTTCATTCATGTATAATAAACGTCAATTATATAGTACACGTCACATTTTTAGAAGTTTTAATTTCCAACCAATGAGATTACTAAATGAATCAAGTCTAACAAACCACAAGTATTTTTGTGGGATTTTCTCCTTCCACTTATTTTCCATCCCTCCCACCTTATTGCTATTTCTGAAATTTTAATAACGATTAAATAGAAGCTAAATGTAGTATAAAGTAATTTACGAACTATAATGTATTATTAATTATTATATATATTATATTATTGATTCAAGGAGGTACTAATTTTAAAATTTTCCTTTTAAAATAGATAGAACATTTGTTTTTATGTCCTTATATGTTAATTCAATATTATAAATTGGATTTCGTCCTTTTTACGTTTATTAATTTATTATGTATTTAATATATTATATTAAAACATGATATTTCTTTTGAAGAATATCTTACTCGCACATGTATTCTATAGATGATACAATTGAATACAAGTAAATACAATTGAATACAAGTGATTTGACTAAATTTCATTAAAGGTAGTTATGAAAAATAACATTATTTTACTAAATATATTTCTAAACAGTATAATTATTAAATATATATTCAATTTTTTTAGAATAATAATTTTGAAGTTCTTATATAATTAAAGATAAAACAAAGTAAAGTATATATATTAAATCTTGAATCAAATTATAAATATAATCAAATGATGTAGTACAAAAATTATTTTTATCATAAAATCACATATTATTAAATATAAATAAATAAACTTTTGAATATTTTTAACATACGGAAAATTTTAAATATAATTTTCACTACAAACATTCATAAAATTTAAAGATAATTTTCATTAATTTTTAGTTTAAGATGTAAGTTATTAATTTTTTAAAAATCAAATTTAGAAAAATTATATCAAGATATTTTTAATTTGATAAAATGAAATTTTTTAAATTAGTCAATAAATAGCAAGATGAATGAACATTATTATTTATAATTATTGTTTTTATACTTCAAAAAAAATATTTTAAAAATTTATAAAAATGGTTAAAATTATTAACTCATTTGTTTTGATTGCAAAAATATTAAAATAACTAATACAAAATCAGTTAAGTAATCTGATTATCATATTTTAACATTAAAATAATATGTATAATTATATAAATTAGAAATTTATATATTTATATTATTTCGGAAAAACTAAACATTAAAAATAAATATTCAAATATAAAACGGGTATAATCTAGTTTCAAATTATTTGATATTCACGTATATATGAGAATACATATTTTAGAGTGCGGAACACCAAAAACATATCCACTTATCCACCAAAACATCATGATTCATATGAAAAAGAAAAATTTATAATAATTTATATTATAATCTTCAAGATAATTTAAAATGAGAAGAAGCCTAAGTAGATGATAAATCGAAAGCGATAACCAATCAGATGATCACCTCAAAAGAAAATAGACTTATTTACCAAAACTTTAGTATGTATTGGAGATGGTTTAGCACCATCGTAAAAATCCATCTTGAATTAACACCGGTCCATTTTGAAGATTGAAGACTTTGACTAGATTTCACTTTAGCATTTGACCAATAAAGAAAAAGGCCGAGACGGCTAAAAAGAAAATGATAGTTGTATTGAATAAGGAGATAATTACAAGAAAAGAAAGATAATCTTGAGAGTTTTTCTAATCTAAAATGAAGTCTGCGAAGACTGACCCCTAAAGGTCTATATAATGAACCAAGGTAGAGGCAGAAGATTCATTCACAATTCCCATAAAACACAGAGCAATAGAGAGCTAAAGCGAGAAACTGCCCCTTTACTCTCAACTTCCGCATCGGTTTGTCATCGTTCACTTAGACGATCCGACCGAATTACCTTTGTACCTTGTCTCCATTCAAAAGATCAATAAAACTCCTATCCAGTCTGCAGGCTTCGCAAACCTTAATCTCGTATATTGTTATTGTGATGCTCTGGTTCAACATCAGGATTCATATGAAAAATGAAAAATTTATAATAATTTGTATTCTAATATGCAAGATAATTTAAAATGAAAAGAAGCGTAAGTAGATGACAAATCGAAAGCGATAACCAATCAGATGATCACCTAAAAAGGAAATAGACTTATTTACCAAAACTTTAGTATGTGTTAGAGATGGGTTTAGCACCATCGTAAATGTCCATCCTGGATTCACACCGACCCATTTTGAAGATTGAAGACTATGACTGGATTCCATCTCAACATTTAACTAATAAAGGAAATGGCTGAGACGGCTAAAAAAAAAAGAATAATCATATTGAATAAGGTGATGATTACAAGAAAAATAAGATAATTTCGAGGGTTTTCCTAATCCAAAAAAGAAGGAAGTTCTGCGAAAATCAACCCTAAAGATCTATATAATGAACCGAGGCAAAGGCAGAATATTCATTCACAATTCACAGAAAACACAGAGCAATAGAGAGCTAAAACGAGAAGCCTCCCCTTTACTCTCAACTTCTGCATTCTGGACATCGTTCATTTAGACGATCAGACCCAAATTTTCTTTGTACTCTGTCTCCATTCAAAAGATCAATAAAACTCCTATTTAACTTCTAACCTCCATAAACCTTAATATCATATATTGTTATTGTGAGGCTCTACTTCAACATCATGATTCATATGAAAAAAAAGTTTATGATAATGTGGATAACGAATATAACAAACCTGATCAGCTTGTGAAGCAAGAATGAATGGATCATATTTTATACCCCGGCATAAACCCTTTCATTAATAAATAACCTCAAATCTATGATTCTGACATTTAGGACAAGGACAATACATCTTATCTATTTCTATAGTGAGATCCTGATTTGATGCAAATTGAATGAATTGATGAAGTCCTTCTGCAAACTCTGTTGTAATTTCTCCTGTTGCTGGAACAAGATGTATGTCCATCCAAGAACGAAAATAATTAGAAGTATTTGAAGAAGACATTGTAAGTGTTTTTGTGTTTATGCATTTGGGGGAATGAAGAGAATGGTGGCATTTACAGCCTTTTTTTCGTTGAAAACCAACGGGAATCAGATGGCATTTAAAATAAAACGGCTTATACAACAGCTATAACAACGATTATGACAGCGATCATAAAACACTTAATGTTTGGTGGAATTGGCCAATAAATTTCCAACGAGTTTGATTTTGTCGGAAATATACCAATGAAATTCCAACGATAGAGGATGTATTATGTAACTGTTGGAAATTCGTTAGATGTGTATCAATAGAATTCTAATGATAAATAATATATTCGGTAATGATAAACAAATTTCATTAGATATTTCCGACGGAATTCCAACAAAGTTTTTTTCTATATTCTTATAGTTGGAAATTGATTAGAAATATTCCAATGAAATTTTTATCGTCATAATTTCTGTCGGTTTTTTTATCATGTTTTCTTATAATATTACGTATGTAAAGTTTGTGTCTTAAAGATTCGGAAAAAAAACTTGAACTAAAATCTTTTGCTTAATGTAATATTTGTTAAACAAAAAATAACCCTTCATCAAAGGAGAAAAGAAAAGAAATGAATATACAACCAACATCTCTAGGCCAGACTTTACATCATGGAAGTACATTGGGTTTAAATCACATGTGGACTTACTTATGAAACAGTCTGGGCTAAAATTCAAATATTCATTAATTTTGGGCTGAAATTCAAATTGATTTTTTCATCACAACTCATTTTCAAATTTTATCTCTGAATTCCATGCATGAATAATATAGTCCATAAGTAAGATATAAAGTCTTCCCGATTTTTATACCAATCCCATCGAAAAATCAAAGTCGTTTCGGAATAGATATCTCGTCCGTTATCACAAATTATGTTGACTATTCAGAATTCAAGTATCTTCATTTTCTTCCTTCGCTTGAAACAATCGGTGACCACATGAGAGGCCAAAGAAGTCCTAAACAATTATTATTATTTCTTTTTGATAAGAGTCCTACACAATTATTGTCTAGTTTAGTAAACCCTCGTGACAATTTTTTTATATATATTTTTCCTATATTTACAAGTAGTGATATGTTCGTAAAACAATACTAAAAATTGTTTGAAATTATTTTAAAAGGTTTCAAGAAGTTTCTTTTATCTCTGAAACTAGAGTTTAAATTTTAATTTCTTACGTCATTTTCCATTTTCTTGCGTGTGTATATCTATATATATATATATCCAATCGATAAGAGAAAGTTAAAGAATCACATAAAGTTCCTCAATCTTTGGATGAAGATGACGAACCTTACAAAAACCTTGCTGAGTTATTTTGTCCTGTTCATTTGGGGTTTTGTGTTCATGGATGTTGGTTTAGGAAAAGACCAAACAAGTGAAATCAAAGTAGGAGTAGTGCTTGATCTCCAAACTCCGTTTTCGAAGATCTGCCTCACTTCCATTAATATATCGTTGTCCGATTTCTACAAGGTTCGTGATGATTACACAACAAGACTTGTGATCCACGTTAGAGATTCTTTGGAAAATGTTGTTCAAGCTTCAGCTGCAGGTTCGTTTCTTCTTTGTCTTTTGCTTTTCGGATGCATATAACACATCATTTAGATTTATTGTTAGTTGATATTTATTGTTGAATAAGTATAAGTTATACTTTAGAATTAAGGGTTAGGGTCAAACATGAATATTCAACACATAAAACACTTTTAGTACCAAATTTACTCTGGCGGATTTACCACGGTAGTAAATAATCATGGTAAATGGAATACTGAATGTAAGAAATGTCGAATTCGCGGTAAGAAATTGGCTTTCTATTTATAACAAATTTGTTACAAATCTGTTTAGTTGCAATTTTCCGACTAAAAGTTTAAAATAGTTTGACTTTTTCCATTTCTATTTTTCTCTCCTAAACTATGTCAGATATTTAAGTGAAAGCTGCAATATTTTATACCATTTGAATAGGTTAAAAAAGGAAGGTTTAAATATATAGTTGTTATTATTTTTTTTAGGGTTCGATATACATTTACGAAAGACTGTTTTTGTTTGCCGCATGTAAGTCCGACAATGGTGTGTATACATGTAAAGCAGTTATCACCTTAACATATCTGTCGTAATGTTAGGTTAAAATGAAACCAAAAAAGAGTAAGGTTAGAAACTAAAATTAGTTTTATTACTAAATTTTGTTCTGAGTTTTATAACTAACATATGAAACAAGATGCGATTTATATGAACTTGTTTTATTGGAATATATATCTATTCCGTTATCACAGTTCACACATGCTGTTGACTATTCAGAATTCTAGTGTCCGGTATATATAAAGCAAGCTGTAATTAGTCAACATAATAGTTATCTTCCTGAATTAGCTTGAAAGAGTCGATGACCACATGCCACTAGATGGTCGAAGAAGTCCCTATTAGAACGTAACAGGCAGTGTAGGAGAAAAACCTTTTTTCTCTCTGTTCTCTCTCTTCTTCGGGTTGCGTGCTATAGGCTTTATCTTTAGTGTTGCCGTCTTCATGGCCGGAGACGCCTCAATCCGGCCACCGACAAAGCCTCCATTCTCTATTCCTCCGCTATTTTATGATCAGTTCCCTCATCTCTCGCCTCAATCAGAGGCACGGTCTTCTTTTCAATTTGGCACTTCGCCACGGTTAACTGGTCCATGGGCCACTTCAGCTGCAGCGACTACTCCTTCATCTTCTACTACAGTTATTGACTCCACTGAGTCAGTACCTGATGTTACAATTACTATGGCTACTCTTGGTTGCCCTCCCAAGCCCATCGCTGGTTTGAAATCTGAGGCCACTGTAGCAATTTCAGATCTGGTCAAGGAGCTCGAAGCTACTGATACCACTATGCAGGATGTTGTTGCTGCATCTGTAGAACCTCAAATTATTGGTCAATATTCCTCTCCCTTGGTAGAGAAATCTATCTTGTCTGGGAAAAGTAATATCAGCCAAGCTACTGTCACTCAAGAGGTCGACTCACAAGCAGCTGTTCCTCTTGTTGATCAGCCTTTGGTTGCTGTCTCTCCTGATGTTAGCAACCAGACTGCTGTCCCTCAAAGTGAAAATATCGAGACTTCTGTCCCCCAACAAACTAATAATAACAATTCTGCCCCTCAAGGAACGGATCCTCTGCCTTCGGCCTCAAATCAGGACTCTCTCAACAAATCTCAAGACAATGTTAATAGATGGGCAGCTAGGCTTCAAAATTCTGTTGATAGGAAGCTTAAGAAGTTTGACAATCCTAGTTTCTCGTCTGATGGAATTCCAAGAATCAAAATACCAGATTCGGTCTTCTTCAGAGGGGCACAACTCCACCAGGATTTCATAATTGGTGTATTCATGGGTAAAGCACCCTCATTTGGACATATTCAAAGTGTACTCACTCATATATGGGGAAAAGGACTTAAACTGGAAATACACTTGCGACCTGACTCTAGGTCGATGCTCGTGAGAATCCCTAATGCCTCAATCAGGAAAAAGATAGTGGAACACGAAGTTTGGCATATAGGAAACTCCCTCTTCTATGTGGCGCAATGGTCTGCTGAACTATCCATCAAACCACCTTCGTTCACTTCCATCCCTCTTTGGGCTTATGTCAGGGGAATTCCCTTTGATCTTTACACTCAAGAGGGACTCGGTCGCATAGCTGACCTACTTGGCTCCCCGATTGAGGTTGATGATTATACTAGGCGCATGGTCAATATCAATGTTGCTCACCTTAAGGTCAGAGCTGATTGTTCTAATCCTCTCCCAACTTCAGCGGAAATAGAAAGAGAAAATGGAGATATTGTAAGAATATCTGTTGATTATCCTTGGATCCCACCAACTTGCCCTTGCTGTGGTAAATTAGGACACTTGGAACTCACTGTCCTGAAGCAAAATGGTCACCCGCTAAACCAACTTCAAATGAAGCAGCAAATCCTAAGACATGTAATATTCCAGCTCCTAAATCAGCTAAACCATCTAAGGCTGCTAAGAATGCTACTCTATCTAAGGGTACAGCTTCCATCATTCCTGTACCGACTTCAGTAATGCAACCTACCACTACTTCTCTAGCCCAAAGTGCCAGTACTATGGAACCGTCGACTCCATTCATTACTCGTGCCCAAGCTTCTTCTAAGGACTCACAGAGTCTTGTTATAATCTGTGATAAAGCCTCGGACATTCAGATGGGATCGGCTAGTCCAGTGACTACATCTTTGACAACTCCTTCTGGCCAAAGGGTGGAGCCCTCACAAGAACTTGTTTTAATTAATACAAAAGGCTCCATGGCTAAGGCAAATGCTTCTCTTGATCCGGTTACTTTCGTTGCTTATAATTCTCATCGCCAGCCAAGGAAAAAGTTTAAGAGTGGCAAGCAACCCTCACGGTCCATTCCTCTGAACCTTGACGGGGCAATTAATGCTCGAAATCCCTTCGCTAGCCTACTCCTTATTTCAGAGCCCAATGTTGTTCATCCGCTTGTACCGGATCAACCAACTGCTCCTCCTGATGGTGTCTTTGTCGAGAATCAGGTTCTTCTTTGTTCACAGGCTATTGACCCGACGTTTAGTCAGCTTTTACCCCGTCAGTGGGTTCTCTCCTGGAAGAAGGGGAGAATCAATAATAAGTTTTCACTATGATAGGAAACCTATTTTTTTGGAATGTTAGAGGAATTAATGAAACTCAAAAGCACCCTGCTTTTAGGCGCTGGCTTATAAATAACAAGGTTTATTTTGGTGCCCTTATTGAAACCCATGTTAAAGAACCTAACCTGAACCGTGTTATGGAGGAAATTTGTCCTCGGTGGTCTTATGCTTCGAATCATTCTGTGGATCCGGATGGTCGTATTGTCCTGATCTGGAAGTCTCCTTTCAATGTTGTGGTCATGCACACAGCAAAACAATCTATAACCTGCAAGGTATGTAGCAATGGAATTAATGATTTCTATTTTACAGCGGTTTATGCAGCTAATACAAGTGAGGAAAGGAATGACCTTTGGATTGATCTCCTCACCATTCAAGCTACTTTAAACCTCCAGTCTAAACTATGGGTTATTGGCGGGGACTTCAATGAAATACTGCACCCTGATGAGCACTCTCTACCGTGTGTCAACCAATTTACTGCTCCGATGATTAACTTTAAAGCTTGCTTAGAGCAACTTGAAGTACTTGACCTGCATTATCATGGTACTCAGTTCACCTGGACCAATAATCAACCAGCAAATCCCATTGCCAAAAAGCTGGATAGAATTCTTATCAACGAACAGTGGCTGACGGATTTTCCTAATAGTCGTGCAGATTTTATGGCCAGAGAAATCTCAGACCATACTCCTTGCTGCCTCACTTTGAATTGCACAGTTCCAATGGCTGGTACAGTCCCTTTCAAGTTCTTCAATTATCTAACGATGCATCCAGATTTCTTGACTACTGTCGCTAATGCTTGGCCTGCCACTGATCCGGAGACGCACACCTTGGCTTCAATTTGTACTAAACAAAAACCTGTCAGAGTTGCTCTAAAAACTTTAAACAGAGATATTTTCTCTGAAATTCAGAAAAGAGTTAATGAAGTCTCCACTCAGTACCATGATGCGCAAGTGCTCTCTCTTAGCCCCCCTTCCCAAGCTAACCTGTTGGCAGAAAGGGAGCTTTTTAAGAAATTGGCTATGCTCAAGCAAATTGAAGAAGAGTATTTTAAGCAAAAATCACGTATAAATTGGCTTTCTACAGGGGATCAAAATACGCCTTATTTTCATAAAGTAGTCATGGCAAGGAATGCTTACAATTCTATCCACTCATTGGTTGCGCTGGATGGTTATGTGGCTGTCTCTCCTGAGGATATGGCCACTGTAGCGGTTTCCCACTTCAAAAGCATTTTAAGCCCTTCTGTTGAACCTTATCCTCAGTCGAATCTTGAAGTAATATCTTCTCTCACGAGGACAACATGCACTCTGACTCAGGCCTCTGCCCTTGCTAGACTACCCACTCCAGAGGAAATTAAAAATGTGATATTTCATCTTAATCCCAACAAAAGTCCTGGTCCTGATGGACTAACCCCTGGCTTCTACAAGGCTGCTTGGCCTATCATTGAGAAGAAGTGACAACGGCAATCTATCGGTTCTTCACTCGGAGGTCTATGCCTATTGCAGTGAACTCTACGATCATCACTCTCATTCCAAAGTTCACGGGTGCAACAATAATCAAAGATTACAGGCCAATATCTTGTTGTAATACTCTTTATAAGTTCGTCTCAAAGCTTCTGGTTGCTAAGCTGAAACCTCTTCTTCCGGGCATTATCCTGCCAAACCAAACAGCTTTTATTAAAGGCCGCTTACTCTTAGAGAATTGCCTTCTTGCGTCAGAAATAGTCAGTGGCTATCATTCCAACAAAGGTCCAAAAAGGGTAACAATTAAAATTGACATTGCAAAAGCTTTTGATTCTGTTAAATGGGACTTCCTGCTGGATTGCCTCCTAGCTCTTGGCCTTCCTACGGTTTATATTGACTGGCTAAAGCATTGTTTCACCTCTCCAGCCTACTCAGTGGGTATTAATGGGTGAATACATCGGTTCTTTAAAGGCTCTAGAGGATTGAGGCAAGGAGACCCTCTATCCCCTTACCTCTTTGGGTTAGTTATGAACATTCTCTCTCAGAAACTAAATGATGCTGCATTAGAGGGAATTTTCAATTACCATCCTAAATGTATGGAGACAAGGTTAACTCACTTGTGTTTTGCGGACGATCTCTTGATTTTCTCCGATGGCTCCCCTGGTTCTGTCACGAGTATTCTCAATGTTCTCTCTGAATTTCATCTGCTATCGGGTCTAGCCATAAGTCCTGAGAAATCTTGCTTCTTTGCTTCGGGTCTCTCGGAGGAAGAGGTTGCTCATCTTGAAACTGTCTCCTTGATCCCGGCTGGTTCTCTCCCAATCAAGTACCTGGGTCTTCCTCTCTCCTCTAAGAAGCTATCATTGCTAGATTGTGAACCTCTCCTCCTGAGCATCAGAAATAAGATCAGCTCCTGGACTGCTAAATACCTCTCTTTTGCAGGGAGACATGTACTGCTCAATACCGTCATTGCAGGAATCACAAACTTTTGGTGTGGTGCGTTTATCCTCCCTGAAGAGTGCATCAGAAAAATCAACTCTATGTGTAATGCATATTTGTGGAAAGGAAGTTTAGAAGGAAATTATTCAGCTAAGGTGGCATGGGAAAAAGCCACTACTTCAAAATCAGAGGGGGGACTTGGCATGAAGAACGTCTCGCTTTGGAACCGTACTTGCTCTCTCAAACTCCTATGGCTTTTGTTATTCCGAACGGAATCTATCTGGGTTGCGTGGATCCATCAGAACGTCATCAAAGACAAGTCAATCTGGGAATTGAAAGAGAAGCAGAGTTATACTTGGCTGTTCAGAAAGCTTTTACGGTTAAGAGAGGAAATGTTTCAGTGGATAACAATCATACCTGGAGATGAACGGTCAACAAACTTCTGGACTGATCCTTGGACTCCATTTGGCCCTTTGATTAAATTTATTGGCGGTAGTGGTCCCCAACTTCTTGGCATTCCCATTTCTGCTAAATTGGCGACTGTTTGGAGTAACTCAAATTGGAACCTTCCTCCAGCTAGGTCTCCAAAATTGGAAGAACTTCAAATATATCTCACCACGGTGGTGTTATCTGATACGCCGGACAAGCCGGAATGGTGCTTCGATGGTCAGTGCAAAACATCTTTCAATGCAAGAGATATATATGATTCGATCAGAGACAACATTCCAACTGTGGCTTGGCACTCTATAATATGGCTCAAGAAGGGAATTCCAAAACACAATTCACTAGCTTGGCTTACTCTGTTGAACAGATGTCCCACATGTGATCGCCTGTTATCTTGGGGACTTGGCTCAGATTCTCTTTGCCTCCTCTGCAACAGCTTCGCAGAATCAAGGGATCACTTGTATTTTGAGTGTAGCTATTCAAGCTCAATTTGGACTTCTTTCGCTGCAAAACTGGGATTTTCCAATTCACTGAATACTTGGGATGATGTCGTCAATGGACTGCTAAATTATAATGCAAACAGGAACAAGAAATACCTGGCAACTTTACTATGGCAGGCTTGTATCTACAACATATGGCTTGAAAGGAACGCACGTTTGCATCGCAATACCAATAGGCCGCCTGATTCAATTGTAAAAGGCATCACCTTAATGGTGAAAAACAGAATCTCTACTTCTCGTACTCAAAATCCAGTTCAAGTTTCTGACAGGATGCAACTTT